>CAJNDV010030402.1:32432-47451 GCA_905221635.1 Symbiodinium sp. CCMP2456 | reverse complement strand
AAACCCTAAACCCTAAACCAAGCAGCGGTCGACCTCATCTGCTGAACAGCTCTCCAGCTTTTCCTCGCACGACTTTTCGTGGGCAAGGACCTTAGGCTCTGAGGGCTGGGGATGCCCCTGCCTAAGATAAGGGCCTTAGTAACTAGAATAGGGTTTTAGGGCCCCCTTAGTAATTAGAATAGGGTTTTAGGGCCCCCTAAACTATATAGGTTTAGGGTTTAGGGTGGTAGGGTGTAATGTAGAGGCCTTAGTAATTAGAATAATGAG
This sequence comes from Symbiodinium sp. CCMP2456, assembly GCA_905221635.1. Lineage (NCBI taxonomy): Eukaryota > Dinophyceae > Suessiales > Symbiodiniaceae > Symbiodinium > Symbiodinium sp. CCMP2456. Next base: position 47,184 of record CAJNDV010030402.1, on the reverse strand, counting down.
GGTTTGAGGGCCCCTTGTGCTATGACTGTAAGAAGGAACCCCCACAATAGTATAGGTAATTATTTAGGCCCCTACATTACGGTAAGTTGCCTCTTAACTGCTCCCACTTTGCAATATACACCTGTATCAGTTGTTAGTATTCGGATTGAGGGTAGGGGTGGGGCCGGGTGTATCCGGGGTCCGGGCCCCTAAACCCTAAACCCTAAACCCTAAACCCTTAAACCATTACCTCAGGCCGAAGGCTGCCCTTATCGGGATCTAGAACCAGATTTCCCAGTAGCCCCTTAATGATACGGGTACCCTTTTTCCTGCTATGTGGCTTTAATAAGGGAAGCCAAAAAGAAAAAAACGCAAAAGGGTACCACTGGGGAACCTAGAGAAAGACTAAGGCGAGTGGCACGACAGCTACGAGCAATGCCACAAGGCACAGAAACGCCGGGCCCCTGGACCAACAGTTTTGAACGAAGGCTTTTATGTTTTTTGCCCGTCCCCGTCCCTCCGGCGTCCTTGAGCTCCTTAGCCATAGCTCCAGAGCCCATGGCCAAGCAAGCTCAGGTTTAGTTGCTGTCTGCTGCACGTAGACAGGGTGACTCGGGCTAGACTTACCAAAGGCCTAAGCCCTATGAACCAGATCTTGCTGCTTGCTGCGGACAAAAAATGGGTTTGGAAGCGCAGGGGCTCCGGAGCGGTGTAGTTTAGGTTTATCAGTGCAGTCTACGGTTGAGATTAGGGTTCAGGGGCTAAGGGGTTTAGGGGACTATGGCTTACGGTTCAGTGATGTGGCACCTGCACCTTACAAGCCTTGAAGGCACTGATCTGTTAGCGATTGTCCTTGCTGCTGCCAACACATTGGTCGGCTTGAGAACAAAACGGCGAGGAGCTGTGGCACGTGACCAACTGAATCCCACCCGCTTGAGTATCGGGAACAATTGGACCGCAGGCCACTTACTATTGATTTCTGCGGGCTACCTCATCCTAACATGCTCTGGATCCTGAGTAACCTAATTACACGGGCTAAAGGGTTTAGGGTTTAGGGGTTTGGGGACACCTGAAGACCCCAAGCCTTAAACCCTAAACCCTTAAGACCCACACAACCTAAACCCTAAACCCTGAAGACCCAAACAACCTAAACCTTACCACCTAAACCTTAAGCCTAGACTTCAAGCCTGCCGCCCTGAGCACAAAGGTTTGCTGGGGAGGTTTCCCTGCCGACTGAACATCTAGTTAGGGTTTAGGGTTGAGGGTTTAGGGTTCAGGTTTTAGGGTTCAGGTTTTAGGGTTAAGGGTATCTAGTTTCGCTCACTGAATTCCCTGAGAGGTTGAGTTTAGCTTGTCTGGCTTGCTATGAGTTAGGTTCAGGATCGTAAAGCCCAACAGAACCACGCCAGAGTCAAAGTTCCGGCAGAGCAGCCCCCAAATCTCGAAATCTTATAGGCTTACGGTTTACCAACACCCCCCAACTACCCTCTATTATACCTTAAATACCCACTATTAAGGATCACAAGGGTTCTATTTAGGGGTACTTGCGGGGTGCTGGTAGGGACCTAAACGGCTCCCGACTGTTGACCTTTCATCATGTCTCAAGGCTTAAAAGACTCCTACCCAAACGAACAGAACTGCCCAGTGCCTGCACCGACCTCGGCCGCGTCTTCTTCGTCGTCACTTGGATCCTGTTCCGGGGGCTTACGATATTTGGTTTAGGGTTTAGGGTTTAGGGTTTAGGGGGATAACATACGACAGCGGACCAAATAGTTAGAATTAGACGAGGGTCTCTTTTAGGGTTAAGTAAGCGGTCCTCTATACGGGTTTTGTAGGGTTAGCACGTAGTCAGACCCCATATTTCGAGAACCTGTTTGCTTCGGCCGTTTTGTTAGAATGATCTGAAGCATCCGTATTTAGCTAAACCTCAAGATTGCATGTAGTCCTGCCTTATATCAATCTTTAGTGAGATCAGTTGCCATGAGGACTCAAACTGGTCAAAGACATGGGGGGTGTCAATCGCCCCTCTATATGAAGACTGTCACGTTACGGGGTACAGCGCTGATACTGTTGAGTTTGGAGGCTTGGGGGTAGTATCCGCACAACGTGGCTAGGAGGTATACATTGACCCTGGGCTGTAGAGAAACTCACGTCTACCATCTGTGTGTATGTATATCTACATGTTTGCGTGCATACCTATATATATATATACACACACACACGCACATATCTAATATATTAACTTCGTAACTTCGAGCCGGAAATATGAACTCACCCTGAAACATCACAACAACACAGTCAAGTTTCTTCCGTTCACAACCCTAAAAGCCCAAACCCATAGACAAGTAATAGTATACAGAAATACTATACATGCAATGCAACATACTGTTCTTATTGTTGAAGCCTGCATAATATTGCAGGCCGTTGTAACCTGTATAGACCCCTTCGACAGGAACCCCTTACAGTTGCCTCAGTATAATCCTTAAGGCCTCTATACTGATAAGACAACGTCAGGACACATTGCAACCCTAAGCCCTCACACACCTTAAGCCTCAAAACCTACCTGTTTGAAGGGTTAGACCCTCTTATTAAGGGCTCATAACCTGCTGCTTGTAGGCTTTGAGGCTAGATGTGCCTCCTTCAGTTGGCCAAAAGACCCTTAACTCCAAAGCCTAAACCCTAAACTCCAAACCCTAAACCCAAAACCTAAACTCTAAACCCTAAACTCCAAACCCTAAACCCTAAACTCCAAACCCTAAACCCTAAACCCCACTCGTTCAAGTGGTACACAAGACGCCAAGGCACGTTGATGCCGCCGAAGGCTTCGGGCTCCGTCGCCGAAGATTCGGCTCGGGCCTGGGTTGTTTCATGAAGGGTTTAGGGTTTAGGGTTTAGGGTTTAGGGTTTAGGGTTTGGGCCCAAGAGGGCCCAAATTAATGGGGCGGTGGGGTTTGGGTTTAGGGTTTTGGGGGTTTTGAGCTTAGGATGCGGGGTTTCGGGTTTCGGGTTTCTCTACACATTTCTGAGAGTTCGAAGAAGGCTGTATAAGGCTTTTTTAGGGTCCAAGTGGGGCCTTAGGCTTAGCCGGATCTTGCGGTAATGAGCGAGGCTGAGCGCCAGGCAAGGAGCATGTTCGCAAAGCGCGAGACCTTCCCAAGACACCCAAAGCTGTATGGTCAAAACCCTAAGGTTTAGGGTTTAGGGTTTAGGGTTCCTAAACCACATCCCCAACACTGAAACTTAAAGCAACGCATCCCAACACGCAGGACCCTCTAAGCCCCTCGGCGAGCGCTTTACGGTTTGGGCTTATAGTATAGAAACACGAAAATTCACGACTAGAGGCTTTTTCAACCCGCCAAAGCCCCGAACACACACACACACAACAGTTGCCACGACTCAAATCTCAAGAATCTAGCTGTTTGGCGCTATTGCTAGGGTGTAGGCCTTTCAGGCCCCCATATCACAGCTCTAAACCCTAAACCCAAATCCTCACTCCTTCCTTCATGAATGCCTTAGAACCCTTAACATCATCGGTTTCCTCCCAGCCAATCAGTGCCCTTAACACTATACACCCTTAAAAACCTAACGCACCTTTAAAGAAGCCCTTTAAAACCTCAGAAAACTCTACAAAACCCCTAAACAAGGCCTTACAACACAACAGCCCGTAGAACAAGCCTTGACGACAGCCGATAACGACACCCGATAATCCTTATTTAAAAAAAACGCCCTACATCACCCTGAGACCTTAGTTTACCCTAAACCCTAAGCCCTAAACCCTAAACCCTAAGCCCTGAACCCTAAACCCTAAACCCTAAACCCTAAGCCCTGAACCCTACACCCTAAGCCCTAAACCCTACACCCTAAGCCTTGAACCCTAAACCCTACACCCAGCCCTAAACCCTACACCCTAAGCCCTAAGCCCTGAACCCTACACCCTAAGCCCTAAACCCTAAACCTAGGCCCTGAACCCTAAACCCTACACCCTAAGCCCTGAACCCTACACCCTAGGCCCCCAAACCCTAAACCCTGAACCCTAAGCCCTAAGCCCTAAACCCTAAACCTTACACCCTAAGCCCTGAACCCTAAACTCTAAGCCCTGAACCCTAAGCCCTAAACCCTACACTCTAAGCCCTGAACCTCAACCCTACACCCTGCACCCTACACCCTAAGCCCTGAACCCAACACCCTAAGCCCTGAACCCTAAACCCGAAACCCTACACCCTAAGCCCTAAACCCTGAACCCTACGCCCTGAACCCTAAACCCCTAAACCCTACACCCTAAGCCCTAAACCCTACACCCAAAGCCCTAAACCCTAAACCCTAAACCCCTAAGCCCTGAACCCTAAACCCTACACCCTAAGCCCTAAACCCCAAACCCTACACCCTAAGCAACCCAACACCCTAAGCCCTGAACTCTAAACCCTGAACCCTAAACCCTGAACCCTAAACCCTAGGCCCCCAAACCCCAAACCCTAAACTCTATAAGGTTTGGTGTCCAAGACCCGGCGCCTGTGAGGCGGAGCCTTGGGCGTCCGTCTGCATCCGTCGGAGCACCACTTCCATCAGCTCCTGCGAGATGTCTCAGGGTTAGGGTTTAGGGTTTATGGTTTAGGGTTTAGGGTTTAGGTTCTAGGGGGTTTAGGGGTATGGGGGGTCGAGGCTTTAGGGGTCTAGGGGTATGGGGTTCAGGGTTTAGGCTTTAGGGATTTAAGGGTTTAGGGGTTTAGGGTTAAGGGGTTTAGGGGTATGGGGTTCAGGGTTTAGGGTTTAGGGTTTAGGGGGCGTTGTTTGTGTATTTGGGGGAGAAGGGTGGGGTGGAGGGGTGATTGGGGCTTAGGGTGTGGGGTTTGGGGTTGGGGTTTACAGAGTTTCTAGGAGTTTACGGCTTTCTTATTTGGGGGGTGGGTCAGGGCTTATTCCCCCAACGGTGTGGTAAAACCAAGGGGTTCTTGAGCACGCGAGCCATAAACCTGATCTAAGCTACATAAGTCTGAAAAGGAACATCAACATCCAAACCCTACACCCTAAACCCGAAACCCTAAACCCGCCCAAAACCCTCAGCGGTGCGGTCCGCTGTCGTCATCTGGTCGACATGGTCGTACTCGCGCCTTGTCGGGCGGCTGCCCTACTGAGGCAGACTGTCCAGGTTTGGATAGATCTTGGTGCGCGCTTAGCACGTATATTAAAGGAAATTACGGGTGGGGAGTTTAGGGCATATAGGGCTTCTATACGGCTTCCATGAGGTACATAGACCTTCTATAAGGCTCCTATCACGGTAACCACTCACGTGAATATATTATAATGTTGCACAAGAAAAGGAAAGTACTCGCCTAGACGTGACGCCTCAACCAGCCCTGAACCTAACCTTAAGCATCACTAAACCCTGAACCCGAATCCGCAACCAGTAGTCCCCGACTGTAGTCTTAGCGTTTAGGGTTTAGGGTTGAGCCCTTGCCCTAAACCCTAATGTAAGGGCCTTAATATTGATTAGAAGAGGGTTTGGGGTCCTTTATAGTATACTTATGATAAGGAATCACCAAAAGACTGTAGGTAGTTGGTAAGGCCCCTATGTTAGATTACATCCTAAACTGGCCTGCCCTAAATCCTTTAGCCCCGTGGCGGACACCCCCCCAAGCCTCCCCCGACACTATCTGCCTAACCCGTTTCGGCCCTACCCTACATTCAGCCTACGCAGCCCGGCCCTTACAACTCGAAAAAGGCTCGTGTGGATCGTTTCGATTTAGTGTTTGGGGTTCGGGGTGTCGGGTCCCAAAACTTTTGCACCAGAGCCCTAAACCCTGAACCCTTTTTGCAACGGGCCTCGCTGTCCACCAGCCCGGCCTAGCCAAACACACAAACGCTGAACCCTAAACCCTAAACTCTGAACCCTAAACCCTAAACCCTGAACCCTAAACCCTAAACCCTAAACCCAAAACCCGAATTCTCAAATTCCCAAGCTGAGTTCGGAACTTGGGCACCGGTGCCTCCCAGGAGTGTGTTTCAGGGGAGAGCTTGGGATTTATCGGTTCGGGTTTTTCAAGTTCAATATTTGCGGTTTGTGCGGTTTAGGGTTTAGGGGTTTAGGGTTTAGGGGTTCAGAGTTTAGGGCTTTAGGGCTTTGAGGTACTGCAAGGAGCCTGACTAAGAACCCCCTCTGGTTTCCAGGAGGGCTCTGCAAGAATGAGCAGATGCTGCTGGAAATCTAGCCTGACCTTCGTCCCCATCCAAAAACCTACTGTTTTGGGGCTAGTTCTACGGCTTTTGACGCGACCCCAAACCTCAAATCCGTGTCAAGCTTGAACGAGAATGGAGTTAAATCTACATCCACTACTTGGAGGTTCATGGGTAGTTTTAAGTGGGCTTATACGTCCCCTAATATGGGTTATAACTATAGTTACCCTACTTAGAACCCCACTTATTACTACCCATGAACCTCCAAGTAAGGTGTGTCGCGGCGGATGTCCATCTGAGTAGTTCTCTAAATTAGGGTCCCCTTTTAGGTCCCTAATATAGTACGGCACCCTTATAACAAGGACCCCCAAAGGGACCCTAATTTAGAGCACTGCCCATCTGCACCACCCGCCTGCACCGGAACGCCCGGATCGCCTTGGCTGCACAGGTGCACTGGCAGCTGAACTCCCAATGTTTCATATTTTTAAGACCCTACCCACAGGCCCCAGAGTAGTTCCTTTTGGGGGGTCCATATTTAGAATCCTATAAAGTAATCCCAAAAAGGAACTACTATGGGGCCTATGGGTACCTAGAGGCTCATACTCTGTTTCTGTTGAGGGTGGCTATTCTTCCATTAAAGACGGACACAACCCTAGAGCTGGGACCAATGTTGCATGGTTGAACTATTTGGGGGTTTCCGAAAATAGGGGGTACCTTATTTTGGGGTCCTTATAATAGGGATCCTACTATTTGGGGTACTATATTAGGTTCCCCTATTTTGCGGAACCCCTATTTCGGAAAATGACGGACTCTAGTAAATGCCGTGACAAGTGGGTGCTTGCAACTATGACAACCTCTAAGATAGGGGTACTAAAGGAGCAAGAAACCTCGTGCAGCACACAATGTGTTTTAACTTATAAACTTTGATAAACTTTAGCAAAACTTCTGAAACCCGGTAAAGCATCCATCGAGCGCTATAACACCTTTAAGAAGCCCTCCAAAATCCTAACAACACCCCGCTTGCTAGCTAGGTACATCAAGCGGCACATACAACTTGCGACCTGAATTAAGAAGACAGAGGATGGCAGTGTACGGCAAGGGTCTTACTATGTAGGGTCTACAGAGATTACGGGGATTCCAGCCCTGAGAACCCGTCAACTTTACCCCCAAGGCCCAGGACGGTCTGAGGAAACGGTTCAAATCTAAGGACTGTTGGGCATGTCGAACTGAATAGTTACCTACACAGCGTCGCTCGGCCCTTTTGTGCATCCTCAAGACAGAAACCCAACAGGCCCGGATGCCAAAAACAGGACGACTCAACTCCTCAGGCTTAGGGTTTAAGGTTTAGGATTTAGGGTTTAGAACTTAGGGTTTCGAGTTTAGGATTTCAGGTTAGGGTTCGGGGTTTAGGGCTTTTTTAGGGCTTAAGGCTCTCAGAAAGAGGGTTTTGGATTCCCCAAAGAGGCAGAAATCGGGCCATATCGAAAGAAGCTAGGCCGACCTCTCAGTTTTGCCGTTTTTCTATTTCGGACCCTCTTCGGCAACCAAGGTTGCTGTGTGCTTTGCTAGATAAGGTAGGGGCCTTACTTATGAACTGGGTGTCGAGGTAGTTGCCGTGTATAAAGGTCCATATAGTCGTAATGCACAATAATCATAACAAGGAGCCCAAGGGGAACACTTACGAATACTGGCAACTATTCTGGCTTCTACGTTTCAGCGATACTACACAACACGATGGCACGCACGCTAAACTCTAATCACCTATGAAGCTTGCAGCATCGACGTGAACAACAAACGAAACTTTCCGCCGCTTTACCACCCAACATCCACACACCATGGACTTGCGCCGCTGGGGAAGCGGCTGCTGGCATCATTGTCATCGTTGCAGCTGTTGTTCTGAACCCTGGTCCGCAGGGGCTTTGTGAATTCCGGCCATCCCGACCAGGTCCAAAACGCTCCAGGCCATTGAGACGTAGAACAATCTTGTACCAAGACTATGCAATTTCATTCCCAAACAAACCCCTAAAGACTAAACCCTGTAAACCCTAAACCAGCTGTGGTCATTATTGTGCTTTCTCGCGCTTTCTCTCTCTCTCTCGCTCTCCGGCTCTCTCTGTCTCCGAGTATGTCTGCCTGATTCTGCATGCAGATATGTGTGTATGATACATATGCATACAGAACGTGCATAAGGTTTTGGGTTTATAGGGTTTAGGGTTTAGGGAACCACGGTGGAGACTCCAAACCCTAAGCTCTCAACAAAGATGGTCCAAGACTCGAGCCCCCTCCCTCAAAGCGCATGGCCCATAGCTCTGCCCTTTGAGCGCCACATTCCCGAATCCTGGAGCCCTACCCGTAGGCTCCATTGTAGTTCCTTTTTGTTGTTACCATATGGGTAGTTCTCTAAATTAGGTTTTTTTTGTTTAGAGGTCCTTTTTCTAAGGGTGCCGTACTATATTGGGGACCTAAAAGGGGACCCTAATGTGGAGAAATACCCATATAGGTTCCTAAATACTTTCTACAAAAAGGAATTATAATGGAGCCTATAGGTAGAGCAACAACCTAACCCTGCACCCCAGCAACGAAAAGTCAAAAACAGCCAGATGCTACACAACAAAGAACAACGACTGAAAGGGAATGCTATGATGGTTCACAGTGGTTTAAGAGAGGTCAAACATGAACCCTAACACCTTTCAAACACCTTGCAACTCGACGTTCCACCCTGAACCGTCAACCCTAAACCCCTAAACCCCCCAAGCCCTAAAGCAGCCTCTCTGCAGCCTTATGAAAGCACTATGAGCCTCGGTTCCGTGCCAGGGCAAGGAACGTCCTCGAATCTGTGGATTTGTAGGCTTATAAGGTTTGAGTGCTTAAGTTTCAGCGGTTCAGGATTTAGGGTGTAGGCTTCAGGGTGTTGTAGTGTTTAAGTTTAAGCGGTTTAGGGTTTAGGACTAATAATGACGTTAGATGTGCGTCGGGTCTTACATGTTCTTGCACATACAAAAAGTCATGCTCTGTACCATTGCATCTGACATGTAGCTTCACAACAAAATCGAACAGCTACACTGCATCAGCCAGGGATCAAAGTGGTTCGATTGAGGGCTTCTCTGTGTTGTGATAGGTGGGAGGTGCTGACATGAGATCTCGGCTGCTTAGAAGTTTGGGGCCACCACGTCGACACTGCACCGAATCAGCACCATAATTCATCCGTTATCCTAAACACCAGACGGAAGCCGCACAGACAGCAAACAAAAACTGAAGGACATAGACAGGCTTGTTGCTGTAATGTAGGGGCCAGGTAACTATTCAGGCCCGTTTTTAGGTGCCTTCATAGATAGAAAAAGGCAGATTAAAAAATTTGGAGCACCTTGATAGTATAACCCTAAACCCTAAATTTTGGAGCCCCTTGATAGTAGAACCCTGAAGAAGCCCCTTGATAGTATAACCCTAAACCCCAAACCCTAAACCCTGAACCCTAAACCCTTTTTGCTATCTAGCTACAAGAAGGAACCCAGAGGCTGGCCCTGAGGAGCAGCATCGGTAGCTATCCAGGCTTCTTTTCTTAGGGTTTAGGGTTTTAGGGTTTAGGGTTTTAGGGTTTTAGGTTTTAGGGTTTAGGGTTTTAGTTTTTGTGAAGATTGGGGGAAATGCGTCGCATGAAGGCGTCCCTTTGCTCGCCAGCGCAAGTGCAGCTCGGATTCGATGCTTTCAGCTTCGACTTAAGGCGGAACTGCAGCGGTCTTGTGGTTTCCCAAGGCCGCCTAGCAGCCTAGCACACTAAACGCCTAATCCCCCAAAGCCCTCAAAAGGCAGCAGCTCTAATTAAGCCACCGGGGCAGGCTCACCTTTGCTCATTTCCAGGGCAACGCCCACCGGGACTCCGACAGTCGTGCCCGTAACTACTCCTGTTCAGGGATTAGGAGTTGGGAGCTTTGAGGCATTCAGAGAGCTTTGCGGTTGAGGGCTTTGGAGCATTGGGTCTGCAGGGAGTAAGTCGCTGCAGGAGTACTCGGGGCGTAGTAGCTGACGAGGCTTTCGCCTCCAGCCCTAAAGCCTACACCCTAAACCCTAAACCCTAAACCCTAAACCCTAAGACTACACCCCAGCACTTCGGGTTGCGAGGCTTTAAGCTGCAAGATCACAGAAGCCAACCCAGGGACCCGACTGGGCATAGAGACATTCAGGGTTTAAAGTTCACGGTCGAAGGTCTCTTTTAAAGGTTTAGTATAGGGTTTAGGTGTTAAGGTTTAGGGTGGTCTAAACCATAGAGTACAGTAGAAGGTAGTTGGGAGTCTGGCGAACCAAAACCATAAGCTTGTACACCAAAGTTCAACATCCCCTAAACCCTAATTGAATCCTCCCTGAATCAACTCCCCTAAACTCTAATTCAATCCTCCCTGAACCGTATTTCCGGAAACACGGATCACGCACCCAGCCCTGAAACCCAGACTCGGAACTGCAAACGATTCCGTCACAGATGGCCTAGGTTTAGGGTTTAGGATTTAGGGTTCAGGGTTTAGGCTTAGGGTTTAGGGTGTAGGCTTAGGGTTTAGGGTCTAAGGTTTAGGGCTGAGGGTCATTTGTTCACTTCCTTCATACTCGGGTCCCGATTATAATCCCTGTTAAGGTACCAGTACCACCATGACAAGCTGCAGCAAGACACCAGCATGAAACGAAATAACTGGTAGAATATCGTGAGCTTACAAATCCTGAAGATAATGATAGGTGAGACCCTAAACCCTAAACCCTAAACCCAAGTACTTCTGGAGTCCCAAAAGTCCAATAACGGATGCACATGCAGTACTGGATCAGGATACTAGTGCCAAAGTGCCAAAAGTTAACTCATGGTGCAGGGTTCATGTTCTTGTCGGTGCATTGTTTTCCTTTTTGCTAGTACATATACATACATACGTGCATGCATACATACATACATACATACATACATACATACATACATACATACATACACATATATATATATATATGTTTATTCAATTTATCTTGTAGTAGTACATGTATACACACATAGATATATGCACATGCAGAGACATCACATCACCCCAAAACCGTGAACAAACCCTGAACCCACAAAACCGAGAAGAAGCTAACCCTAAACCCTAAACCCTGAACCCTGAACCCTAAACCCTGAACCCTAAACCCTGAACCCTGAACCACCAGGCTCCTTGTGCGACCATGCCAGGACGAACTTCTCCAGCTCCCACCGGCTGCTGGCGCATCATCACGAACCTCCTTTCCAGGGATTCCGGGTTCCTACGGATGATATAAACCCTGCATTACCTTCAGGACCCTAAACTGTGGGAATTGTGGTATATATCTGACTATGGGTCATGCAGGATTTATATCCTCAACCGCAGTGTCTAGGGCTTCAGTGTTTTAGCAGGATTCCGGGCTTTGATTCCTAGTGCCTGGGCTTCAGGGTTGTAGCATGCAGAGGTGTTTAAGGTTGCACGGCTTCGGCGTTTCGGGTTTAGGGTCCTGAGGCTTTCTTGTGGCAGCGCTATGCGCTTGTGCTAGGGCTTACAAAGTTTCATCGCCCCCTGTGGTTGATGTTACAAAATAAAGCAAAATGGCTCCTAAGCAACCACTAAAAACCGAAACAAAAACAAACGCACTAACCCCAAGGTGGCCTGAAGGCGCAGAAGGCGCCAAGGGCCGTCAGGCCAACCCAAAGGACGCGAGTCAGCTGCAGGACCATCACATTGTTGCTGCCGCCCTGATAAGGCTTTTAGAGCTAAGGGTTCGAGGTTCAAGGCTCATGTAGGGCTTGAAAACCCCCATTAAACCCTACATCCTGAAACTTCAGATGCTACAAGGCATAATATCGGGTGTTATGATTCGACGCCCAGGGTTCAGAAACGGGATCCCCGAATTGCTATAGAGTTCTGTTTCATCAGTCGACTACCCCCGCTGAGGAAAAAAGTGCTCTTCGGCCCTGGTGTCTTCGTTGTCTCTGAAGCTTCGGAAGAAGAATGGCAGAAGGACCACGGGAGCCGTGGTGACGACTTCACCACCAATTCCGATCATGAACCTGAGGACTGTGGTCTGATCTTTGTTTTGTTGGGGCTTGCGGCTTCCATGCGTTCATGGCTGAGCCATGGAATCATGACAAGCATCACCAACAGAATCACAAACCCCATCATCATCATCATCATCAGCAGCATCATCATCATCATCAGCAGCAGCAGCATCATCATCACCACCATCGTCATAATCATCATCATCATCGTCAGCCTCCTCGTCCTAGTCGTCGTAGTCGTCGTTGTCGTCGACACCATCGTCATCATCACCACCATCATCGCCATCATCAACATCCTCGTCGTGGTCGTCATGCTCGTCGTCACCATCTTCATAATCACCATCATCAGCAGCATCGTCATCATCAGCACCGTCGTCGTCATCATCACCAGCATCATCATCATCATCATCATCATCATCCACGTCGTCGTGGTCGGCGTGATCGTTGTCGTCATCACCATCCTCATCATCACTGTCATCATCAACACCAACATCATCATCATCATCATCATCATCATCATCATCAGCTCGTCTGTAGCCTGTGCTGCTGCTGCTGTGTCAGGCGACCCATGCTGCAAAACAGTCGGCCAACAAGCTGAACAGTGGAACCAAATTCCTCTAAACCCTAAACCCCTTTCACAAAACATTTCAAAATCTAGTGGGAAACCCTCAACCTCTGGAAGACAAAACAACAAACCATACACAACCTTACAGCACCCGTCTACGCGATTGAAAACCCTAAACCCCCAAACCCATCAACCCTAAACCTAATGCCCTAAACCCTAAACCCCAAGCCCTCAAACCCTCAAACCCTCAACCCTAAACCCATAAATCCCAAAGGAGCGGATAGTCCAAGATCTTCGGGTTGATCGCCTGGTTCAGCGGCCCCACCGGGCAGGGCGCCGGCACCTGGGGGCGAGGGAGCCTTGACAGTCTCTAGAGCCTTGGTGCTTCTTAGGGCTTAGGGTTTAGGGTTTAGGGTTTAGGTTTTAGGGTTTAGGGTTTAGGTTTTTTTTTTTGAGGGCCTTTTTGGTGTCTGCAGCGAGGCGTCCCCCAAGCTCATGTTGAGGGTTTAGGGTTTAGGCTTTAGGGTTTAGGGTTTTAAGGTTTAGGGTTTAGAGTTTAGGGTGCTAGTTTAGTGTTCTTAGATTTTGCGCTAAGTTTAGGTGTTGTCATTGTCAAGTTCTAGCTCTTCGTATTTTAGGGTTTGGGTTCGGGGTTTACGTAGGGGCTCATCTAGGGGCCTGGACACTTAACAGGGCGTGTGGGGTGTCTTCTGCCCGAAGGCCCTACAGTAGTTCCTTTTTGGGGTTCATATATAGAATCCTATAAGGTAACCCCCAAAAAGGAACTACTATGGGGCCTATGGGTAGTATAACAGAAAACAAGGAACCCTAAGGAAATAGAAACATAAATTGTTCCGGAGCCTGTATCCTACAATGGGTTCCACAAGGGTTACTACAAAGGCGCCCTAAACCCTAAACCCTAAACCCCTAAACCCTAAACCCTAAACCCTAAACCCTAAACCGGGCTTCAGGGGTTTTGGGGTTTTGGTGCTTTTAGGGCCTTTGGGGTTGGGTTTCATGGTAAAGTGTGTGGTCGGACTTCTGGTTTACCCATAGGCCCTAAAGTAGCTCCTTCTTGGGGTTCATATATGGAATCCTATAAGGTACCTCCAGAAAGGAACTACTATGGGGCCTATGGGTAAACCCTCAACCCTAAACCCTGATGACTTAGGGTTGATAGGGGTTTTGGGAGTTTTTTGGCTTTGAGGCTCAACGGGGGGTAACCAGGGTTCTTGTTTCGACCTCTACTCCTCAACGGTAAGCTTGTAGCTTTAGTACAACCCGAAGCCGGGGTTTAGGAGTTTAGGGGTTTGGTGTCAAAGTTTTGAACCGCCCCCCGCATTCGGCATTGTATCTTGACAGCAGCACGGCGCGCAGCAGCGCGAGGAAATCATGATAATCCAGAGCACGAAAATCTGGGACGGATTGGGAGCTTGTGCGTGTTTGGGGTTTAGGCCCAGGCAAGCCCTCCATACATCTGCCCGCATGAAGCTAAGATTCGAGTCTGCTTACAGGCTTTCCGGTAATCCATGCCTGCAATGCTTGCAAAATGTCGCGTGCATGTCTCGAGGAAATGTTACACTCAAGATTACATACTTCCTCCGGAGACAAAGGACCCAACGAGACGTTTGCCCTTTACATCCACGCCGCCGAACACCGAAGAGTGTTCAACAACAACAATAAGAAACATGACAATGTTTCAGATACATGACGGAAATCATGCTGCTGCTGTCGCCGCCATCTACTGCTACTGCTAGTGCTCCTGCTAGTGCTACTGCTGCCGCTACGGCTACTCACCTTCTCCCGCTGGTCCTGCTCCTCCTGCTCCCCAGCATGTCTCCTACTTCTTCCTACTTGTACTGCTCCTACTTTCTGCAGGTACTGCTGCTACTGCTACTGCTACTGCTACTGCTACTGCTACTGCTACTGCTACTGCTACTGCTACTGCTACTGCTACTGCTACTGCTACTGCTACTGCTACTGCTGCTGCGGCTGCTACTGCT
>CAJNDV010030391.1:7907-42671 GCA_905221635.1 Symbiodinium sp. CCMP2456 | reverse complement strand
CGATGCTGGGGTACCTCATATGATACGAGAAGAGAGACATATTATTTGATTGCAGCCTCGGTTCAATATGTGCTCGTTGTTTCAATGCATATGAAGCACAGAAATGAATCGAAAATTTTTGGGTAAAATGCACAGGAACCCCAAGAGGATGATGCCCAACATTGGTGTGTAGATGCTTACTATTCCGGAGTCTGTTTGTGGTTCCGGAGTCTGTTTCCAAAAATCCTGATATCTTGTCAAAGCGTAGCCAAGCAGCTTCATGGCTTTCCAGAACTCATCGATGAACTTATTTTGCCTCTGAGCCCCCAAGGCGTTCCGCAGCACGGCATAGCCGTGGACCTCCCGAGGGTTTAGGGCTAAGGGTTGACATGTTAGAAGACTTTGCAAGGATCCTTCTAGGGTGGTATAAGCTTCCACAAAAGGTCCATGGACCTCTGAGTGGAGGAATATCCTTACATCACAACACTCATCCCTAAACCCGAAACCCGAAACCCTAAACCCTACACCCCTTACAACTGAAGGTATGTGCCTTGCTTAGGGGCACTGGGCTTGCCGGGTATTAGAACAGTATGAGAAGCTGCACAGGATCAGGACCATGGCAGAGGGAGTATCAGAATCAACAAGGGGAGTTCTCTAAATTAGGGTCCCTTTTTAGGTCCCCAATATAGTACGGCACCCTTATTTAAAAAAAAAAACCTAAAAGCCACCCTCATTTAGAGAACCACCGACAAAGTGATGATGACCCGGCAGGCCCCCCAAATACAGGAATTCCGGAATTGACAGAAAATTCTCCTACACTTCTCAGATCTGAAATCATGCCAGGGTTTAAGGGTCTAAGGGTTGTTTGGGCTTAGGACGGTTAATGTAGGGGCCTTAACAATTAAAATAGGGTTTCGGAGGTTCCTTATTGTGATTGTAGTATAATGGGCCACAAGACCCTGTTCTAATTTATAGGGTCGCTATATTAACGGTTTAGGGTTTTGGGGGCTCAGATCCCACTGACAGCTACCGTTATGGGAGCCTTATAGAAGGTCTACATACCTTATAGAAGCCTTATAGAAGCCTTATATGCCCTAAATTCCCCACCTGTGGTTGACACGATGCACTAGCTTCCAACATCAGACATCCCTCGGGCTCCAGGTACCTACAGGTTTGGGGCTTAGCGTTGAGGTTTAAATTTTGGGCTCCAGGTACCTAAAGGTTTGGGGTTTAGCGTTGAAGGTTTAGGGTTTAGGGTAAGCTTATAGGTTACTGGGGTACATAAGATGTTGATGTTGTCAGTAACCTACTAGAGGCATAACTTATCCTAAAAGTTTAGGGTTTAGGGTTTATGGGTTATGGGTTTAGGGTTCGGGGTACATAAAATGTTGTCAGTAGCCTACTATTTAGGTCACTGGAGGTCTGGGGGATGCCACAGGGACCTTCAAGGACCCGCCTAAACCTGCAAGGCAGTGGCAGAAGGCTCAAAACCCAAGCCGAAACCCGAAACCAGAATTCTAACCGAGCCCAATACGCTTCAGAGGGATATAAAGTCGTAATAAGATCCCTTCATTCAGGGTTTTAGGGGTTCTCGGAAACTACTCCAAAAGCCCAGCATTGCTTAAATAAGTTAAACTCCGCACCCTAATAACCAATCCAGCATAAACCCTGGATTTGGCCCCAGATCCAAAACCCTGGAAGGGCCCTAAAACCCAAGCCCTAAACCCTTAACCCTGAAAGGGCCCGAAAACCCAAGCCCTGAACTCTAAAACCGAACCCTGAAACCCCGCAAACCCAACACCCCGACCGAAACCGCTGGCCTTTCTTACATCTTCAAGAGAGAGAAGGGGGAAAGGGCCTTGATAATTAGAATACTGTTTTGGGGTATATTATACTATAACTACAATAAGGAGCCCTCAAAAAAGTAGAGGTGATTATTCAGGCCCCTATATAAGTGTAGTTCATCCCGGACACTGCGTAAGGTTCCCACTGGGACTCCCAGTACCCTCCCTCCCTCCTCTAACCCTAAACCCTAAACGCCAACACCTTAGGGTTTCGGGTTTAAGGGTTTAGGGGTTTAGGATTCCATCAATGAACGGGTAGTTCTCCAAATTAGGGTCCCTTTTAAGTCCCCAATATAGTACGGCACCATCATAATCAGGACCCTGAAACGGCCCCAAATTTAGAGAACTACCCACAAAGTGATGATGACCCTAAACCCCTAAACCCTAAACCCCAATCCCTAAACCCTAAACCCTAAATCCCTAAACCCTAAAAAACCCCAACCCCCTAAACCCTAAACCCTAAACCTATTCCCCAAGCCGACCTTGAAGTGTTTGAGGAAAGCCTCCACGGATGGGGCCCCAACGAGTTAAAAACTCGGGCGTCATTTTTGGAGAATTAAGGAGGTCGCAGGGGGTTGAGGGTTTGAAATAACGGTTTCGGGTTTTGGGTTTAGGGCTGAAAGAGAGGCTCAGAGGAATTAGAATCATTAGAAAGCAAGCTTTTCATACACTTCGCAGCAGGATAAGCCCAATTAAGCTACCGGGTAGCTTACCCTAAGCTCCCATGTACCTACTAAAATACGGTACTAGAGCCCCTAGGGCCCTATATTGTAGGTTCCTCGGGACTTAGGGTTAATTGGGCCTATCCTGAGACGTAGAAGCCAGTTTGGGCTTTCCTGTTTCGACTTGAAGAAGGGGTTAGTCTTTAGGGTTTAGGGCTTTGAGTTTAGGGTTTAAGGGCTTAGGCTTTAAGGGCTTAGTGCTTAGGGTTCAGGGTTTAAGGGCTTAGGCTTTAAGGGCTTAGGGTTTAGGGTTTGGGGTGGCTTTCTACGGCTGTAGTGTTTCTTCAGGGTGATTAGGCTTGAGGGCTTTGAGGCTTTGAGTAGTTTAAGGTTCTCTAGGGTGGAAGCGCTGAGTTTAGGGTTTAGGTCTTCCTCTGAGAGTCAGATGATATGCCGTGGAACAGAAAGCTGTGGCAGGTTCCTGACAAGCAAAAACGGCACAAGAGGAATGTTGCTTCTTTAGTGCAAGCACCGCTACCACGCCACTACTGGAACTAGCAGTGCCAACAAAACTGCTGGCAATGATGATAACCTGGAAGATCACAAGGGGCTGGCACCCTCATACACGAACTCCAACCACCCTACTCAATCCGAAATCCACTAAACCCTAAACCCTCGAAGACATAAACCCTAAAATCCCTAGATTCCCAAGATCCACAGCCCGAAAAACCGCTACTTGGCCTGAGAGCTCCTAGGCCAAGCCGATCTTTGGATGGCGCTGACATCAAACCCCCAAACCGTTATTATTGGGCTTCCCTAAAACCTCATTCCAGGTCCCCGAATACTCCCTGAAGAATCAGCGTGCCCTTTCCCTCTTATTCGGTTTTAAGAAGGAGACCGCAAAACAAAAAGTGCAAAATGGTACTACTGGGAGACCTAATTTACTTATCCAGTATCCTAGCTGAACTAAAGGTTAATAAGCTTTTGGACTATTTAAGGATCTGAATACCCAAAAAAAAGCTAAACGTTACGTACTGTACGACTAGGCTATTCAGAGAATGTTGGGAACTACTCCGTTAGACGGCAGATCAGCACCTCGCCGGGTCTTTTTAAGGAAAACCAAACAAGGCCCAAAAAACACCGTAGTAAGCTTAGGGAATAGGGTTTGGGGGTTTAGGGCTCAAGGGCTTAGGGTCCAGGCTTTAGGATTTAGGGCCCTAAACCCTAGACCCTAAAGTTGTTCTTGCTTTCGGCTCCTTTTTGCCGCCGCTTCGCTTCTCAAGGCAGCAGTAAGGTCACTAGGACAAGGAGGACGCACAGTTCCCTTGCCGTAACGAGGCTGGAGCTGCTGCAGCTGATCTTCAGTCAGCAAGTGTCTTCACGGTTTAGGGTTTAGGGTTTAGGGTTTAGGGTCTTATCTGTTCACTTCCAATCCATCGCTCTTCATTCGACATGCACCCGAAAGGGCCAAGCTGCTGAAAGCAAGCTTTGAAAGCGGCCACGATGGAGCCTGGTCGGGGGGAGTAGTGGCCAATAGGAAGTTTCCGGTTTACCTGGGCCAAGCAGCAGGGAGACAGAGCGGTATCTCAACTTGGTCCGCGGCCTCTTTGTGCTCCAATCCTGGGGGAGCGCGGACCTGCACACTGCAACACGTCTCAAGCTCTCCTCGCTCGGGCGACTTCGCAAGGCGCGGTCATTGGCGTGTGCGCCACGGGCGTGGCTCGGCTCCTGAACGCTAAGGGGTTTAAGGTTTAAGGCTTAGGGTTTAGGGTTAGGGTTTAGGGTGTAGGGCTTAGGGTTCAGGGTCTCAGCGCACCAAAGCTTGTACCGATGACTTGCTCCTCAAACCGTACACCCCCAGAACCCTTAACCCTAGACCCTGAACCCTACACTCCCCTATAAACCCTAAGCATTAAACACTGAACCCTAAACCCTGAGCCCTGAAACCCCAAACCCTCAAACCCGAACACAAAGCCTCGTCGACGTCGTCGAAAACGTGATCGTAGGAGATCGTGTGCGCTAGCCTGGCATACCTGAGATCTTGCGGCTTTAGGGCTTTGGGTTTAGAGTTTAGGATTGAGGGCTTTGGGTTTGGAGTTTAGGGTTTAGGGTTTAGGGCTTTGGGTTTAAGGCTTTACAGGGTTGAATTAGGGCTTAAGGGATGTAGGGTATCGGTCCCGTTTATGGGATCCTGAAAGGGGGGGGGTCCCGATAGTCCCTTCTTCTCCTCAGTGCTCTCCAAAGTCTCTACCCTAGCGGTCCCCTCCTTGCTTGAACTACTGCGGGGGCCTTGATAATTAGAATCGGGCTCTGGGTCCCTTGCAGTAGAGTTTGAAAAAGGCACTCCTACATGAGGAATAATATGGGTACTTAGTAGGCTTCTATAGAACTTTTTTAAGGGTCCTATAGCATGTTCGGGGCTCCGATAAAGCCAGAATAGCATCGACCATAGACTTGCGCACCCTGAGAACCAACATATTGCTTGTTAAACAAACCCCTGGAGTTTTGTTATCACGACGATACAGCAAAATGCCTAAGAGGAACAAAAAGTAAACTCCTAAAGCTCTACAACTTGAAACCTAAATCCCGAAAGCCTCAAAGTGCTGATGCCCCCACCCGGAACCCACTGAGGAGGTTCTGTGGTTACGGTAAGGCAACCTCAAGCGGACACCAACAAAAATGCTACACCCGTGTGGGAAAGTCCGCTGGTTCTGCGGGTAATCAAGGTAATCTGTGAGGCGAATCGCAATGGCCAAGCACGTAATCCCTTGAAAAAACCCTGAGCCCTAAAGCCTCAAGCTTCAGAAACCTGTCTGGGATCAGAGAGAAATGGAAGTTGCATTAATCTGTCAGAAGTGCTGCTGCCGCGGCGCCAAACCCCAAGACCAGATGCACACCCGAAGGATCAAAACAAACCCAAAGAACACTTATATAACTCGATCCTGCAGATGCCTGACCCTAAACCCGAAACCTGGTAAATCCGAGACCCTACACCGCAGACCCTAAACTCTGAACCCTGAACCCAAAACCCTGAACCGCAACTCACGGCTCCAGCTCCCGGAGGGTAGAATGGCGAAAGACACGAAGTGCACGACATCTCAAACCCGAACGGCTCGATTCAGCGATGGCGATACTAAAGGATTTCAAGTATTTTGAACTCCTAAACCCTAGACCCTAAACCCTAAACCCTAAACCGTGGGACGCTAAGCTCCATGTAATCCCGCAAACCTGCAACCCCAGATCCTAAGCTCAAAAGCCCGAAATTCCTAAAACCTCAAGCCTAAAATACCCCTAAACCCACTAAGGATTCCTGAACAAGGGGACGTTATAGGAACCCTTAAAGGAAACCTTAAAGGAGCCCTTAGGGTTTAGGGTTTAGGGTTTAGGGTTTAGGGTTTAGGGTCTAGGGTTTCGGATTACAAAACTTGGGGTTTGGGTTTTGGGTTTGGGTTTCGGGTTACACGAATTGTGGTTTAGGGCTTAGGGTTTGGGGTTTAGAGCTACAGGAATTGGGGTTTAAAATTTAGGGTTTAGGGTTTAGGGTACCCTAAACCCTAAACACTAAACTAAACCCTAAACCCTAAACTTGTGGGAACCCTTCAAGGAGCCCTGAGACTTTGCAAGAAGTCAGTGGCACACCAAGTAGCCCTCGCTGCAGGTCCCAGAGAAGGTCTATTTGTAAGCCACCTCGCTCATAGAACTCCTTTCCGGTTCTGGGGATTTAGAGGTTTGGCTCTTTTTGAGGGTGTTGAGGTTAGCTTCATTTTCTTCATACGGCATGCTATAAGAGAAATACTGTTGTTGGTATAAATCCTGCATCACTTAAGGACCCTAAACTAGGGGAATTATGATATGTTCCTTATTATGGGTAATGCAGGTTTTATGCCATCAGCCGTATAGGGCTTAGGGGTGTAGGTTAGGTTTAGGGATGGAAGCAGACTGCGGGAGCTTCCAAAGCATGCGCAAACACGCAGCGAAGAAGATGAGTCGCTCAGGTAAAGTCGTCCACCCTAAACCCGAAACCCTAAACCCTAAACCCTAAACCCGAAACCCTGAACCCTAAACTCTAAACCCTTCATGAAACAAGCGCAGATGCCTGTCCGTTGCAGCTGGCCGTCGTCACGACGATGGTCAACGACTCCCCTACACGCATGATCGCGGCTGCTGCAGCGACTTCGGCGAGGTTTCTCTGACACATGGGTAGTTGTCAAAATTATGGTCCCTTTTGGGGTACCCTAAATAATAGGTGCCGTATTATAATAAGGACTCAAAAAGGGGCCATAATTTTGACAACCACCCACATAGGTCTTAAGCACCGCGGCCAGCGCCGCGACGATGATGAGAGCACTATAAAGTGCGACTGCACCAAGCCAGGAGTCGGACATGTAGGACAATAAACGACAATAACAATGAGATAACAAACGCACTACCAATAATAAGTAAGATATAACAGAATGTATTAATCATCATCATGACGGTCATCATCGGCATAGTAGTCGTCTTCATCATCACCATCATCATCGTCATAACAGACAGAAACACTGAACAAGTAGTCATGTCCATAACCATAACGATCATGTTGCTAACAATTCGAATAACGAACAACACAGATGACCCAGTTGTCATGATAGTACTGATGTTGGTTGACAGCACTAATCAAGATCATCATCATCCTCATAATCAGAACCCTACTCACAGCTATACTACTAACAACAAGGATAACAGTTCACAACAGTAACCATCATTGAAACAACCAGTAACAACACTAATGTAAGTGACAATAATAACGGCACAACCACCACCACCAACAACAACCACAACAACAACCACAACCACAACCACAACCACCACAACCTCAACAAATACGACAACACTAATCACTCTTCATAGTTACAACTATAGTAACAACAATAACAATACTAGCAAAACATAATAGCAATAAAACAGACTAGTGATGATAAACAGCAGAATAATTCGAGTACCAATAACAATGGTAATCATGTTCGCAAGAAGAGTAATGATACTAACAATGGCAATGATAATTACAATACCCAAAATAACGGTGATGAGAATGATAGCTATAGTCACAATGACGCACACAAAACTCATGATAACAAACAAAAAGAAAACCAATAACCACAACAGTTATCGTGATATAATAATAATAATGACAATAACAAATAAGATGAAGACATGAAAAAGATAACGCTAATGCCAATAATAACTATATAAGTGATATGAATGTGTATATAGCTACATACCTACATACATACATGCATACATACATACAGACATACATACATACGTACATACAACAATGCATCCATGCATGCATGCACAACTACAGACATGTGTATCTGTATATATATATATATATTATGTTTCCTCCTTGCCCGGGCCCGACAGCTCCATCCGAGTCCAAACCGTGCAAGTATGCCGAACTGATAAATCTGCCTAGACCTGGATAATGTGCTTTATGATCGCGACGCTAAACCCTAAACCCTAAACCCTAAACCCCTAAACCCTAAACCCCTAACCCCTAAACCCTCAACCCTCAACCCTAAACCCTAAACCCTAAACACTAAACCCTGTGGCTATGAAGCCCAAGAACGGTTGAGGTTTAGCGAGGCCCGGAGCTGCAGCGCTCTTTTTTGGTTTCCTCGGCCTTAAGTTCCCGGTTTAGGGTTCAGAGTTCTAGGGTTTTAGGGCTTTAGGGTTTAGGGTTTAGGGTTTAGGGTTTAGGATTTAGGGTTTAGGGTTTAGGGTTTAGGGTTTAGGTTTGGCCCTGGGGCTTCGGATTTAGGTTTTTGACAACTGCCATAACCTACTTTTTGGTAGGCTCTTTAGGTTAATATAGTTTTGGGTTTAGGGTTTGGGGCTTCGGGTTGAGGGTAGAAATCACGGGGATCCCTGCAAAAGAACAGGTTTCGATATAGGGTTTAGGGTTTAGGGTTTAGGGTTTAGGGTTTAGGGTTTAGGGATATAGCAATCTAGGGTTCAGCGTCCTGTAAACCGTGAACCAGGTCCTTCACCGTCCGCGCTCCCACGTAACGCCGCCAGCGAATGCTCGCTTGTCCTGTCCTGCAGCACCCGAAACAGTGCCACGGTTTAGGGTTTAGGGTCGTCTGACCTAACTATCCATGTGCCTGCACATTCTGTACACCCTCGAGGCAGAGAGCCCAATAGGGTCTGGTGTGCCGTAGCTTGTCAAAGGCTCAATATTGTGAGGTAGGCTACATTCCGGATTTAGCGCGAACTCGGATCTCTGGCAATCCTCAATGAGGCACATGGACCCTTAGTAAAGGCCGTGTACTTGCGCCTTTACTACCGTAACTTAAAATAACCCTAACCCCTAAACCCTAACCCTAAACCCTAAAACACTAAACCCCAAACCCTAACAAGAACCCAGTTTAAAACCCTGTGAGTTGCAAGAGTTGACTCGACCTCTGAAACATAGCAGCGCCAGGCCCAAGCCCGACAAACGTAGGGGGTTTAGGGAGTAGGGTTTAGGACGACGAACATAGGGCTTTAGGGAGTAGGGTTTAGTTTAGGGTTGGCTTAGAATATAGGGTTTAGGGCGTAGGGTTTAGGTAGTAGGGTTTAGGGCGTAGGATAGGGTTTAGGGTGTTTAGAGCTTAGGTTAGGGTTCAGGGTTTAGTGGCATTGGGGTTTAGTAACGGTTTAGGGTTTAGGGTTCCCCAAACCCTGAACCCTAAAACCCTAAACCCTAAACCGTAATTTAGGGTTTATGTAACCCCTGAGTAGAGGGCTTGGCGACCACATGTCAGTAAGAATTCTTAGAAGGACAATATAACTCCAAACGTCCCAACGGCCCGCCTAAACCCTGAGAGCACTAAACCCTAAATCCCAAACCCCTAAAACGCTTAAACTTCGAACTTTGAAGCCCAAAAACTCCAAACCCCGAAGAATCCCCTCACCGAGATGCTTGGGGACATAGCTACCCATGGGAGCCCAAACCAGTTCCATCTCGTCCGTGATCTGCTCCTTGAGCTTTAGTTAACGGGTTTACGGTTTATAGGATGTAGAATTTGGGGTTTAGGGTTTAGGGTTTAGGGTTTATAGGCTGTGGAATTTGGGGTTTAGGGTTTAGGGTTTATAGGCTGTAGAATTTGGGGTTTAGGGTTTAGGGTTTATAGGCTGCAGAGTTTTGGGGTTTAGGGCTTATGGGGTGTAGGGTTTCGGGGGTTAGGGCTTATGGGGTGTAGAATTTGGGGCTTCAATAATTTAAGGTTTATGGATTGTAGGGTTTGGGGGGTTAGCCGTTTAGGGTCACAGGTTGATGGCTTCGCAGGTTTTTCTGTGATGTTCTCGTTTGCAGCCCGCTTCCGGCCAGTATATGGCTGCACCTATGTCTGATGGCGCCTGCATATGTACGTGTGCATGTGTGTGTATATATATATATATGTATATATCTACATATATATATATATATGTGGACACGAGTGAGAGAGCAAGCCGAATATTCCGTGCACAGACGGTGCCGCCAGCAGTCTTACTGACTGGTTCTTGTCTTGCTAGTCTTTCAGACCTGTATGATAAAAAGCTCGCACAGCCCAAAATCCCATGGCATGAGCAATGAGAACTGAGACACTACTGTGGACGATTAAGCCATACGAACTATTGCGATTCCTAGAAATGCATTATAGGATCCTCAAGAGATACCCTAAACCCTAAACCCTAAACCCCTAACCCCTCAACCCGTCCAAGGGGTTGATTTTCCCTGGTACTCCCTAACGTTCCTGTACGGTTTTCTAGGGACCCCTTGCACCCTCCCCCCTTGAACCACCCTCCCCTCAGCACCCTATACATGCTTAGGGTTTAGGTTTTAGGGTTTAGGGTAAGCCTCTACAGGTTTGATATCCGAGTCCCTGAATGTCTGAAGCCCAATTGGGCATAACCCTAAACCCTGACCCCTAGGCTCGAAAACCCTGAAGCTGAATGTACAAACCTAAATCCTAAACCCGGAACCCTGAACACTACCCCCGAAATGCAGCCTCAACCCTAAACTCAACCCTAAAACCTAAACCCTCCACAAAAACCTGAACACCTACCCCTAAAGCCTAAGCCCAGAACACTAACCTCTAAAGCCTTAACCCTGAACCGTATAAGTCCTATAACTCAAACCCCTAAACCCTCAGCTGGCCTCCACAGGTCTCTTTCTCATTTTCTTCGCCATGACGAGCTCCTGGCATCCCATTTAGGGCCCACATAAGCAAAACTACAATAGGGTTTAGGGTTCAGGGTTTAGGGTTTAGGGTTCAAAGAAACACAGAAGCAAAATTAGGATAGGGATATCCCACTTAAGGCCCCTATGTTGAGGGTATCTAAGGAAGTTCCGCAGTGAAGGGGTATTCGGCTGTTTTAAGGGTTTAGGGGTCCAGTGGGTTTTGGGGTTTAGGGTTTAGGGCTTCGGGTTTAGGGGTTCAGTTTGGGACTTCGGCTTAGGAGCACACAACCCTGCTAAGCATCACTCGGAGGTTGTAGGGCTTAAGGTCTAGCGAACATGAAGTAGGTATCCCAGAAGTAGTGTTAAGAAGGGTCTCCTTTAAAGGGTTCTCCCTAATACTACCTAGGACGCATCGCTCATAGCCGCAGAAATGCACGCAAGTCGCATTCGGAAAGAGCCCAGCAGATACTAACCCAAATCCGTAACATCGTCAACCCTGTCCTGCCTACATCTGGATCAGTGTCATCAGTTAGTCTCCCAAAGGACCGTGCGCACGCAAGGTCTTCCCCCGCCCTTCCCCGCATCCCATACTATCCGACATCACCCGGCCGATCACAAAACAACGAAACCCTGAAGCCTAAACCCCTAAACCCCTAAACCCTAAGAAACTCCTATATCCGGAACTCCGAAACCCCAAACCCCTAAACCCTAAGAAACTCCTATATCCGGAACTCCGAAGGCCTAACCAACAACAACCGTGGGTTTAGGGTTTAGGGTTTAGGGTTTAGGGTTTAGGGTGGTGCAACGGTTGCTGTCCTTCGTCTGGGCTCAGGGAGCCCTAGAGAAGGGACCCACGCAAGTATGGGGCATAGAAGGTTTAGGGTTTAGGGTTTAGGTTTCAGCTGGGGATGCAGGACGTAGGGTGTCGCGTTTTGGCCCTAACCCTAAACCGTAGGGGGTCTAAGCCCTAAACCTAAATACGGTTTAGAGGTTGGGGTTTAGGGAGGTGGTCTATACACTGGGTCGAAGATAGCTGCTACGAGGCGTCCTACTGAAGCATATGCATGATGAGTCTGCAAACTTCAATAGCGGAACTCAACCTCATGAAAACAAAGCAGAAAGACAGATAGCCCAATATATAGGGATGGACATTATCGCATGGGGATTAGAAAACGAGGCTCTCAGCATTTCTTATGGCTGTTTGAGGCCAAAGGGCTGCGGACAGAAGAACGAACACTTTCCGCTGACACCTTTGCACCAGAAACCTTGTGACCCAATACTTGGTAAATCGCACAAGCCTAACCACCCGAAGATGTTTGCCCAGCTCGCTGTGCATCAAACCTGCAAACGCCGTGATCCATCTAAATGACGGCCGTTTATATTTCAGCAAACTGTCTCCAAAGTTAAAAACTCGAAGGGGAACCCGGACATACCGCATCCCTTCCAAAACCCTGGTGAATACTTTAAGAGCTCCAACGTTGCAAATTGATGTTGAGTTGAATGGAAACGTTCTCCAGCCGCACGGGGCGGGGACGCCGATAACACGACTCGGGCTGATAAACCAAATCTACTGTCAACGGCAAGACCCACCGCGCGATCATTTTGAGGGTTTTGGGGTTCGGGCTCCTGAACCACGCTTTCGACAACCAACTACATTCAACCATCAAGCAAGACATGTCTCCGAAACTATGCATGTGTGTGTGTGTGTGTGTGTGCGCGCTCGTGAGCACGCCTACATATGTGTAAACACTCACACACACACACACACACACCTACCTACCTGCACCTACCAACCTACCGCCCACCTACCTCCCTCCATACCTACCTGCCTACCTGCCAACCTGCCTACCTGCCTGCCTGCCTACCTGCCTACCTACCTAGCCGTATGTATATGTATAATATGTATATGCATATGCGAAGAGCAAAGCTCTCTCTCTCTCTCTCTCCCTCCCTCTCGCTGTATGTATGTACATGGGTATATATATATATAGTCATATTCTGTATTTGTTTGCAAGCTTGTACAATTCCCTTTCATGTTGTCGTTTGTGGTAAGAAGCTTCTAGTGTTGACTTGATTCCGCTGCAGACCTGGTAAGGCAACAGGGATGATAAATTTGCCTGGGGCGAGAGATCAACTCGCTGTTGATATGAAAAGCATGGGTTCTGACAGCTTTGAGAGAAATCCAGCCAGTCTTCATGAAGAACTAAGCTGCAAGGCCAAGTAACTCTTGAAATCCATGGCTGCAGAAAGGCCCGTCGAGGTGCGGCTGCCAGGCAGGTTTCGAAATTAAGGCGAAACCCTCTGCAATCCAAACATGGGTTGGGTGTCGTCAACGGTCTACATTTCTTTCGAGCTCCTTTTTCGGAGTCTGCACCTTAAATCCAAAACAAAAGTTCTTGCAGCTCCCTTGTGGCCGACATACATACCCCGTCTCAGACATGTACCCTAAACCGATGTTCTCACAAGATCGAGCGGACAGCTTCTGGTCCTTCTCGAGGAGTGTGGCTGCGAGCACGCGAGGGGGGTGAGGTGATACCCAGTAACTGCAGAACCAGTTAATCCCTAAACCCTAAACCCTAAACCCAAGGAGTTTACCTTAGGATATCGGAGGCTCCTTAGTATGTCCTCTGTCTTAAGACGTATTCCTTAGTGAAGTTTGTCTGGAGTTGCTCGATGCCGTGGCTTCCACTCATCGCCTCAACATCTTGCACAAATCTTGAGAGTCCAGTTAGCTATATATATATATATATATACATACGTTCAGCTACCAGAGCCTGCTTTATGTGCGTTTTTAATTTATGCTAACCCCCCATCAAGTCTTTAAAAGGGACCTACAAAGAATGAGGTATTGATACTTCAAGGTATAGGATAGTGGCGGGCACTGCAGGGTGGGGCTGAGAGAACAGAAGCCCAGTAAAGGAGTATCGGGGACTCAGGTGAACGAACAACGTCTTCAGACGGCCGCTCCCATGGCCAAAAACTTACTCTAAGCCCGGCGTGAGAGGACCCCACGCCACTATTGAGTCTTAAAACATACATCCGGAATCCAAAACGTGCAAGACTTCGATTTGTACCAGCCCATATAAGTCAGCCCGGCACTCTGCCAGCGACACGATTGGCGGCTGTCTATGGTCGTCCCAAAGGCCCAAGGGATCTATATGGTAGAATGTAGGGTCTGTCGATTAGGAATCCTTAGCATGATTTGCGAAAGTATCCCCCCTAAACCCTAAACCCTAAACCCTAAACCCTAAACCCTAAACCCTAAACCCTAAACCCTAAACCCTAAACCGTACCGAGGACCGAGGACCCTTTGGGAGTTTCATGGTTCCGCACTTTTCTTCGCGCAAGCACTGCTCAAACCAGGCGTGTCACCTACTGCTTGACCGACAGCTCTGGGTTTAGGGTTTAGGGGTTTAGGGTTTAGGGTTTAGGGTTTAGGGTTTAGGGTTTAGGGGTTTAGGGCTGTCCCGGGGATTGAACTGCAAATGCTTGCGAAAAAGGCCTCATCATTAGTACAGTGCATCGTCAAAAGGAGAAATAACCTGGTAACTTGGACCCGATATGAGTAGCAATGCTATTCGTGAGGCTTCCCGATTCAAATTTGTACTCGCGTAGCCCCAAACTCTATGCTAATTGTTGAGGTCCCCATCATATGCCTCATCTGTTCTGGCTTTGATCTTCTCTTGCTTCGACTGTGTGTGGCTGGACTTACCCTCCAGTCTCTCATGCTTAGGGTTTAGGCTTTAGAGGTTTGGGCCACCCTGAACCCTAGACCCAGTTTTAGGGCCTTTAGGGTTTGGGGGCTTGGGCTCCGGGGTGTGGTTTGCTTGTCCAGTATCCTGGGGGAACAAAAGCTTAACCTTTGGGGTTTAGGGTTTAGGGTTCGGGGTTTAGGGTTTAGGGTTTAGGGTAATTCCTCAAAAACGGGTCAAAGGCTACCTACTCTACTACTAGGTTGAGCTTAACCGTTGGGATGTATAATTCCTCAAACATGGTTCAACAGTTACCTACTCTACGACTAAGTTGAGCTGGGAGCTACAGCTGCGGGGTGTGGTTCCCTAAACCCTAAACCCTAAACCCCTAAACCCCTAAACCGGTTAGCGCTTAGAGCAAGTCGGGCAGCTCCGCCGGAGCTGGTCTGCTCTCATTCGCTGCCTCTTCAAGGGCAGCTTCAGGCGCCAGAGGGGCCACCAGGGAGTCTGATGGAAGGGTTCCCTCAGGCGCCCCTGTAGCAGTCGTCTCCGCTGGTGCTTGGGGTGCCGGGGTGGCGGCCATGGGACTGGGTTCGGGTGGCGCAGGGGTCGGGGAGGAGGCCGAGGGAGGAGGCGTGGGGTCGGAGGAGGTTTGGGGCGGCCCGGGTTTCGGGGCTGCCTGCTGGCAGTACTTCCAGTCATCCTCGTCATCCTCCTCCTGAATAGGAACGGAGGATATAATGTTTGGGAGTTGAGGTCTGAGATTCCTTGAGGTGGCTTGAATAAGTTAGGTACTTACTATGCACAAAGCATGGATGAGGACTGACAGCTCTCATTCATGATAGCACGGAAAGCTGTTGGAAGGGCACACTACCAGGGCCAAAAGCGACAAGCCTGCAATCTGTACCCCGAAAGGGCTGCTATCGTCCAATCAAACACCCCTAACCCGAAACCCTAAACCCTAAGCCGTCGATTCATATAAGTAGCTGCATGATGGAAGCTGAAGCACACAACATCAGCCCAACTCCGGAAACCCCAATCAACTCCGATATTGCTTCAGGTTTAGGGTCCCGAAACGCTAAACCCTCACGCTTGTAAACCCAATCCCGAGACCCGGCTCCCCACACCTATAAAGAAATGCATACGACGGCATTCTCAGGTACGGTTTAGGGTTTAGTTTTCGGGATCATACCAAGAAGCCATAATAAGGAAACCACCCCAAAGGTAGGCCTATGGGATTAACGGCGGGTTCAGGGTGTGCGACCTCGTCCGACTCATCATCCTCGCCGAAGACCGCTGTGCCCACCGGGCCGGCAGGGGGAGCAGGCGCGGCAAGCCGAACCTTCGTTGGGTTTAGAGTTTAGGGTTTATGTGGCTTTCCGGGTTTACTCAGAAGATCTTTAGGGCTAGGGTCTGTAAGAGTTTAGGGCTCCGGGTTTCTAGGCCTTGTGGGGCTTATGGGGTTTCTGGGGCTTACAGGGCTTGTAAGCTTTGTAGGGTGTATGGGGTCCATAAGGTCTGCGGATTCTTAGGGCACATAAGTTTTAAACACTCGCTTCAAACAGCAAGTAGGGTGTAGGGTACGGGGTTGCAGCTGCATGGGTTTATGGTTTGGGATCTCGGGTTGCGGGCCTGGGGTGCTAAAAAGATCTTAGCGTGAGTTGTCGTTTCTAAAGCAAAGGCGCTTGGCGTTTAGGAGACTTTGGGGTTTAGGGTTTAGGGTTTAGGGTTTAGGGTTGGTTTACCCTAAACCCTAAACCCTCAACCTTTCAGTTGAACCTCCCCTAAACCCAGAACCCTACACCCTAGACCCCTAAACCCTAAACACCTAAACCCTAACATGCCAAAAAACAACGACTTCAAACGAAGACTCGGCTACGTTGCCGAAGTTGAAGATGCTCTGGGTGAACACTGTAACACAGTAGGGTGCTATGAAGCATTCCTACCTGTAACCCCAACCCTAAAACATATAAAGACATAGAAAAAGGGTTTTGGGGTATGTTATAGTTCAATTATAATACCCCACCCCCTCCCCCCCCCCCACCACCCCCAAAAAAAAAAGTCTTGATAGTTATTTAGCCCCCTATGTTACACCCTAAACCCTAAACCCTAAACCCTAAACCCTAAACCCTAAACCGAATAAGACCCTTTCAGGCGTGCTCTAGAGGTTCTGCATCTGAGGGGACTTTCCAGTCGAAGTTGTCGCAGGGCTAGGACTCGGGGGTTAGGGTTTTGAAGGGCTTGCAATGCTTCATTTAGGGGTTTAGGGTTTAGGGTGTAGGGTTTAGGGGCTAAGCACGGTCTCAGAAGATGGAGGTCCAATCATATCAGACTCAACTTGCATGGCAAGTTCTAGCGCCTAGCGGCTTAAGGATGAGAATTGCAGGGGCCGGGCGGGTGGATCTAAAGGTGCTCGGAGGCATGGTTGGATGGAGGCATTGGAGAACGTGTTAGGGTAGCCCTAAGGGTCCATGTACCCTAATAGTATATACTTCGGCCCTAAAGTAGTCAATATTTGGCACTTCGGGACCAAAGTATCGAATATTTGGGTACATGGGCCCTTACGGTAGGGTTGTTTAGGCTCGGTCCTTCGAACAGCAGCTCCTGTTTCAATAAAACCTGCTCTAGACCCATGTTCAGATTCGGCGTGCTCTCTACAAGTAGAAAAACCTCAACAAAACTAGGTTAATAAGAATAACATGTATATATGTACAATTACACAATTATATCTATATATCACACATACAAACCTAATAAGTTAGGGTCCCTTTTGAGATCCTGGTTGACCCGGGTACCCTCATAATTATGTAATCCACCCCCAAACCCTAAACTTTGGCCCTAAACCTTAAACCCTAAACCTTAAACCCCAACCCGCCAAACAAACCCTAAAGGACGATACTCGTCGGAACCCCCGAAGCCCAGCGATGCAACCTGCTCCAGACCAGCAGAAGCTGGTGCCATAGGCCTTAGGCTCTCTGAATTCAATCGGGTAATGAGACTTTCAGACTTTCAGGGTTTAGGGTTTAGGGTTTTAGGGGTTTGGATTGCGGGTAATGTAGGGGCCTTAAGAATTGGAATAGGGTTTTGGGGTATATTCTATTGTCTATTAAGATATTAATAAGGAACCCCCAGGATAGTATTGGTAATTATTGAGGCCCCCCCGCCCCATATTACTGAGACTTCAGGGGTTTGGATTGAAGGTTTTGGGTTTAGGGCTGTTAGAGCCGAGGGTTTTGGATTGAGGGTGTCGGTTTTGGGGCTTGAGGTTTTGAGGATTTTGGGTTATTACATTCTTACCTACACTTGTACAAGAACCCGCTGTATAAGAACCTGAAACCCTACACCCTCAATGCTATACCCTATGCCCGGATCCACAAATCTCAGGCCTAGGTTGTCTTCTACTCCTCCTGCCCGTACATACATACAAGCAGCTGTCACAAGCACACCCTAAACCCTAAACCCTAAACCCTAAACCCAGAACCCCCAACTCCGATGCAACAAACTCAGAAAACGCCAGAGAACTAAGCCTTAAACCCAAACCCCTACAATTTCAGCCCTGCACCTCTCCACTCTAACCCGTCCACCCCAGGCCCTCAAACCTCAACCCCAAATACCTGTGAGTCCTAAGCCCTACTAAGCCCTAAACCCTTGAATCCTCAATTAACCACTTCTGAATCCTAAACCCTAAACCCTAAACCCTAAACCCTAAACCCTAAACCCTAAACCCCTGAATCCTTACTTCTGCACCTCTAAGCCCCAAACCCCAAACCCTAAACCCTAGGCCCTACACCCTAAAAGCTAAACCCAAAGCCCTAAACCCTAAACCCTAAGGCCATACACCCTAAGCCCTAAACCCCAAGCGCTAAACCCCAAACCCTACGCACCGGAATCCTGTATAAGGGGCCCAAAACCCTATTCTAATTATCAAGGCCCCTACATTATAGAACCCTCATAGTATGCCTTAGAGTACCCCCTTTAAGGAACCCTTTCAAGCAACCCTTATAGTATCCCTTAGAGTACCCCGTTTAAGGAACCCTTTAAAGGAACCCTTATAGTATCCCCTAAACCCTAAATTAAAGGAACCCTTTAAAGAAACCCTTATAGTATCCCCTAAACCCTAAATTAAAGGAACCCTTTAAAGGAACCCTTATAGTATCCCCTAAACCCTAAATTAAAGGAACCCTAGCCTAATTCGCACGGGCTCCCCGCGCAACCGGCTGCGGCCGAGGAGGTGCTGCTGCCGGCGGAGCCTCGAATTGAGCTGAGGAAGAACTTGATGATTCAGATTTAGGGTTTAAGGCTTAGGATTCAGATTTAGGGTTTAAGGCTTAGGATTCAGATGGAGGGTTTATAGGGCTTAGGATTCAGATTTAGGGTTTAGGGCTTAGGATTCAGATTGAGGGTTTATAGGGCTTAGGATTCAGGTTTAGGGCTTAGGGCTTAGGATTCAGGTTTAGGGTTTAGAACTTGATGGTTCAGATTTAGGACTTAAGGCTTAGGATTCAGATTGAGGGTTTATAGGGCTTAGGATTCAGGTTTAGGGTTTAGGGCTTAGGATTCAGACTTAGGTTTTAGGGCTTAGGGTTTGGGTTTTTTTAATTTAGGGCTTTGGGTTTGGGTTTGGGTTTAGAGGGTTTAGGGTCTGGGTTTATAGGGTTTAGGGTTTAGTGCAATTTAAACAACAGCGAGGCAAACATTCTCGGAAAGGTAATGAGCACTGACCTCTCGCAGAAGCACCCTAATATAGGGGCCTTAATAATGAGAATAAGGTCTTGGGATATATTGCACTGTGGTTAAAATAAGGAACCCCCCCAAATAATAGTATAGGTAGTTATTAATATAGGGGCCTTAATAATGCACTACAGCTAAAATAAGGAACGCCCCCAAATAACAGTATCGGTACTTAGTTGGGCCCCTGTACTGAACCCTAAGCTCCCTGACACCTAAACACCCTAAACTGCCCTGAACCCCAAACTCCCTGAACCCTAAAACCCTAAAAACCCTAAAACCCTAAACCCTAAACCTTAAACCTAAAGCCCTAAGCTCTAAACCCTAAACCCTCTATACAACACCAGACTACCCAAAAAGCGAGTCCCCTTCCAGGACCCTGAACCCGAAACCCTGCGCGCGGCGAGGCCTCACAGTAGAAGAGGTCAAGATCCTGCTGTCAACGCTTTAGGGTTTAGGGTTTAAGATCCTGCTGTCAGGCTTGTGAAGTTTTTGATTCAGGGTTCAGGGCTTGAGGTTTCTTAGCCTTTTATTTGGGATTATAGGAGAGCTTAAGGTTCAGGGCTTGAGGTTTCTTAGCGTTTAATTTGGGATTATAGGGCTTAGGGCTTAGGGTTTAGCGCTTGAGGTTTCTTAGGGTTTAATCAGGGGTTATAGGAGAGCTTAGGGTTCAGGGCCTGAGGTTTCTTAGGGTTTAATTTGGGATTACAGGGGTTAAGGCTTAGGGTTTAGGGCTTGAGGTTTCTTAGGGTTTAATTTGGGATTATAGGGCTTAGGGCTTAGGGTTTAGGGCTTGAGGTTTCTTAGGGTTTAATTTGGGATTAAAGGGCTTAGGGCTCAGGGTTTAGGGCTTAGGTTTTTCCTAGAAGGGTCGAACCAACAGTCAAGCGACCGCGTGACGTTTCGTGGGTCTTGCTCCAGCCCCGACCCTAAACTGTACGGTTTAGGATTTAAATGAACTTGATTCGTGACCTGCGTCGCCGTTTTCAGAAAATTACTATAGAGAAACGCTTACCTACACCCTCAGACCCAAAACCTCTAAGCTCTTCTAAACCCTTAGATGAGTAGGTAATCCTAAACGCCAAGCGGCCTAAATCCTTAGGTCATTATAAGACCCTAAATCCCTAAACCCTAAAACCAATGATACAACTACTGCAAAGCAAGTGCAGCCTCGAAACTGCTTTGCAGACCAAAAACTATTCAAGCCCCTATATTAGTAACAATAACAATAGCCATGACACTAACACTAACACCAACCTAGCAATAGCAAGACCGATAATCCTGGAATAATGATAGGCGTACGAACACAGATACTTATCGCTGAACAACGACAATCACAGTATGAATAATCCAGCACTACCAGCACTATACCACTACTAACCCTAAACCCTAAACCCTAAACTCCCTAAACCCTAAACACCTAAACCCCTAAACCCTACCACCTAAACCCCTAAACCCTAAACCCCTAAACCCATAAACCCTAAACCAAAACTAACAATCATAAAAGTATATGGGTAGTTGTCCAAATTATGGCCCCTTTTGGGGTACCCTAAATAATAAGTGCCGTATTATAATAAGGGCCCAAAAAGGGGACCATAATTTTGACAACCACCCATGTACAGTCCATAAAAGTATATGGGGGATTCCGAAAATAGGGGACCCTAATATAGTACCCTAAATAGTAGGATCCTTATTATAAAGACCCCAACATAAGGTACCATAATTTTGACAACCACCCATATAGAGCCTCCAAGCTCTGGACCACCGGCATGTTGGTGATGTTGGAGGGCAGTTGCACTCTCTGTTCCTGGCTTCCGATGGCACTGGGTTTAGGGTTTAGGGTTTAGAGAAGTTCAGGGTTTAGGGAAGTGTAGGGTTTAGAGTTTAGAGAAGTTTAGGGTTTAGGGTTTAGAGAATTTTAGGGTTGAGGGTTGAGGGAAGTTGACGGTTTGAGGGTTGAGGGTCTCTGGGTTCTGGAAGAGTTCTATAAAGGTCGATGGGGTCTTACAAGGGTTCTAGACGGCTCTTATAGGCTTGGGGGCCTAGAGGGAGGGTGTTGGGTTTCACGGGGCTCATCATGTCGGACCCTAAACCCTAAACCCTAAACCCTAGACCCTAAACCCTAAACCCTAAACCCTAAACCCTAAACCCTAAAGGCTTCAGACCCGCAGGCTGGGGAGCAGGGCCCCCAAAAGACACATAATGACAAATTAGGATAGGGACATCCCATATAAACCCCCTCATAATGAAGCCCAATAAGGCCAACAAGGTATATAGGGATATCCTTGAAAGTCCTTATGCTTATGTCCTCTTTGGTTTCCTAAGTGTTTCCGGCCGGGTTGGGGTTGAGGCTTCGGGTTTAGGGTTTAGGGTTTGGGGTTTAGGGTTTAGGGTTTGGGGCTTAAGGTGTAGGGAATTATGGACATAGGGATTGGATGTGGGGCTATGCATACTCTCTTCTTCAACAACCAGGCCCAAAAAAAGTTCAAACTTTTTAGGACATACCTAATATTTAAGGCCAAAAAATTTAAAGTTCTCCCATTGGCTAACTATGCATGGGGAGGATAGCAGCGGCCTTTGCCACGACAAAACCACGGGGAACCGACACGAAGCAGTGCCAAACCCTGAGGTCGACACCGTAAAAACTCGAAATCTTAAACTTCAAACTGCATGCCCCTAGACCCTGCACTCCAAGACCCCAGAACCTAAAACCTAAAATCCTAAACCCTAAAACCCTAAACCCTAAACCCTAAACTCCAAACCCGAAACCCTAAACCCTAAACCCTGAACATCCGAAGCCTCCTAAACTCCTGAGCAATATGGGGCTTTCCGAAAATAGGGGACCCAAATATAGTACCCTACATAATAGGATCCCTATTATAAGGACCCCAAAATAAGGGTACCCTCATTTTCTGAAACTCCCATATACCCGGAACCCTCAAAGCCGGAGCCCTGCACCTTAGGGATTCGGCTCGAGAAGTTAGAACCCTCACGGGCCATATCTGCCTGGACTGTACATGGGTAGTCGGGGTACCCTAAATAATAGGTGCCGTATTATAATAAGGACCCCAAAAAAGGGACCCTAATTTAGAGAACCACCCACATACTTACTTTGGCCCTCAGTGGGGTTTAAGATGCATTAGGGCTTAGGGTTTAGGGTGTTTGGGTCAATGGGGTTTCAGATGGACCAGGGTTTAGGGTATGTTTAGTGTTTCTGGTCATGATGTCCTTGTAACTCTTCCTCAAAATAGGGCTCAGCGAGACCTGAAACAATAGAGGAACCCGCCAATTCATGCCCGCGCCGCCATGTGCGAGACATTGCCCACTGTGGCAGAGGAAATGCTTTTCCTGGTGGAAGCGGTTCGACGTTCCCGAAGCCCCAATAGGACATGACACCCAAAGAGAGCGCCCTGCAGACTACAATCCTTTCCCCCCCCTACGGTAGAAGCCAGAAAGTTGGAACATCATGATCCTCATGCCCTTAATGTAAAGTTTTGGAATCCCAGCACGAATCGTCCTAAATCCATGTTCCAACTTTCTGGGGTTCGCTATAAACCCTAAACTCTGAACCCTGAACCCTGAACCGAACCTTCTTTGACTTTGGCATTGTTTAAGGGATTGCTTTGCTGAGAACCTAGGATGGAACTAAGAGGCTGCCCCGTGGCATTTCTGGACTTCTACGAAACTGCTGCTTTCAGTGTAGGGCCGGGTGTAGGGTTAAGGGTTTAGGGTTTAGAGTTTAGGGTTTAGGGCTTAGGCCCTTATATAGGCACAACACAAGGAAATGACTTCAACCAAGCCTTCGGATGTTTGTTTAAACTGAAGAAAACCGACACCTAATTCCTAAACCCTGAACGCCAAACCCGAAAAACTAAACCCTAAACCGTTCACCTGTGAGTCCTCTAGCACTTGAGAACCCACCAGCCCGGAGCCATCGACATCTCCGGCCAAAAATAGGTTTAAACCCTAAACCCCTAGACCCCAACAGGGGGTACGTAGGAGTGCCCTAGCCCCCAAGGCTGTGAACCCACAAGCCCCGGAGTACAGGAAGGTTTAGGGGTTACGGTTCAGGGTTTAGGGTTTGGATGCCCTGGCTCCCTGGCTTCTTTTGTTGGGAAGGCAGAAAGTACAAAGATCGACCGGGATGCACTGTCGGTTGACGGACAATACGGATTAGAAGAGAAAGGAAGATAACGTAGCTTTAATTGTTTTGGTTACCTGTGGAAATACAGGAATTTTGCCATCAGCAGTACGTATTTCCTGGCTCAAGAGACCGAAAGTGATACACCCTACACCCTAACCTAAACACCCCGTCTAAAGATTCCCATTAGAACTACAACCCCGTGCACCACTCGCAGCCCGAAAGCTCCAAAGTTCAGGCACACGGTTTAGGGTTTAGGGTTTCGGGCTTAGGGTTTAGGGAGGGTTTCGGTTTGCTTACCGCGGAAGACTTAGCAATAATCAGGACCTGTACGGTCGCCACATGCAGGTGAGCACTAGTTGAGAGAAAACGGTCGAGGGCTTTGCTAAACCTGCGTCGACTGCCTTCCTACGCTTGCTGTGCGGTGTTTGGCCTGCTACACTGCCTAACCATTCAGCAGATCCCGCGTAGCTCCGAAATCAGCAGCTCTAAATGCAGTCGTGCAGCGGAGCTGACTCCCTCGCTTTCTCTGCCGCGATGACTTCGGCCTTCACGGCAGCGGTTGAAACTCTCTAACCCGAGCCCGTCGCGAACTGCGTATGTCTTGAAAAGCCAAAAGCCAGCAAATACCAAAGCTTAAACCCATAAACAGAATAGTCGCCCTAGGCCGTTAACCTCCGCCTCACCCTGACTGCAGTAATGCAGGGGCCTTCATTGTTGTACTACGGTTTTGGGCTCCTTACTATAACAATTTCACTGAGGAGCCCTGGAGAGCAAAAATTGGTAATTACTAACCCTAAACCCTAAACCCCAAACCCTAAACCCTAAACCCTAAACCCTAAACCCTAAACCCTAAACCCTAAACCCCAAACCCTAAACCCTGAACCCTAAACCCTAGTAATTATTGAAGCTTCTGCAGTACCCACTACTACTATTTGGGACCACCAGAACTCTGCTAAGGGCC
Organism: Symbiodinium sp. CCMP2456; assembly: GCA_905221635.1. Lineage (NCBI taxonomy): Eukaryota > Dinophyceae > Suessiales > Symbiodiniaceae > Symbiodinium > Symbiodinium sp. CCMP2456. Next base: position 18,473 of record CAJNDV010030391.1, on the reverse strand, counting down.
CAGACCTTCCAATCATCACTTGCTTAGGGAATATACTTGAGTATTCCTTAAACTAGAGTAGGATCCCTAGTACGATTTTAAGTTATACCTTAACCTACCAAAACCCACTTTTGGGTAGGTTCTTATGATGACATCTTAATATCGGATTTGTAGGGACCCTACAAGCAAGTAGGTTCTGGTACCCTAAACCCTAAACCCTAAACCCTCAACCCTAAACCCTCAACCCTAAACCCTAAACCCTAAACCCAAGGGTATCTTTTGATTTCGGGATTTCGGAAGGTCTGGAGACGCCCAGAAACGCTTTGAGACTTTGGGCTTCGGCCACTTGGATCGCTGAACCCCGGCGGCTTCGAGTGCTCTACTGTTCTACTGTTTAGGGTGTTTTAGGGTTTAGGGTTTAGGGTTTAGGGTTTAGGGTTTAGGGTGTTTTAGGGTTATGGGGGTTTAAAAGGGGCTTAGGGTTCAGGGGTTTAGGGGTTTAGGGTTTAGGGGTTTAGGGGTTTTGGTTTCGGGTTTAGGGTTTAGGGTTTCGGGTTTAGCAAACTACTCCATTGGGCCCAAGTTCTACCTGTGGATCCGAAAGCCTACCGCTTTAAGGGGTTATACCCTATAGTTAAGGGATCATAACCTACTATTTTGTAGGGTTAGGGGTTGGGGGCTACAGGTATTTTCTTCGTCGCAAAAAGCACCGAACATGAAAGGTTTCAGCTTACAACCTAAAGAGTGTGAAGGTTGGGCATAGGAGGACCAAGAATCCTTGGGTACTTGGGACCACTATACAGAGACTTGGGTGAAAACCTCACGCAGGATGGCCCTAAACCCTGAACCCTAAACCCTAAACCCTAAACACTAGACCCCCTAGGACTGGCCCGGAGCCCCCTAGGCCCTTGAAATCTGCTCGCTGGAGGCTCCCGGGGGCCCCCGGCAGGAGCCTTTTTTGGGGGTCATCTGGGGTTATAGGGTTTAGGGTTTAGGGTTTAGGTAAGCCAAGACGTTAGAGTTTAGGATCTCAGGTTCAGGGCTTTTCAGGTTTTCATGCTTGGGGATCAGGGGTTCGGGATGTCAGCGAGTAGGGCTCGCAGGGTTTACATAGGGCTTAGGGTTTAGGGTTTAAGGTTTAGGGGTTTAGGGGTTTAGGGTTAGGGTTCCTAAACCCTAAACCCTTAGGGGTTTAGGGAGCATTTGGGGGCTTTGGGGTTTTGGGTTCAGGGTTCAACCCTAGAGGCAAATCCCCAAAAACCTGAATCCTCGTGTGACAAGTCCTTCTGTGGGCTCCAGGACGCGATATCGAGGGAGACCATCATGGCCTTGACCGTGTCAGACGCCTCAGTCGCCCGCCTGTGCTTGTGCAGCTTGCCGAGCACTGCGACCGCTGGCATCGTTGTCAGCGAGCCCGACATGTACTGACAAGCTGCCGCCCAGCCCTGTTCGGACTCTCGCATCATGGTCTTCCACGAGGACACGGCCGTGAGTGTCTCACGAGCCTTGATCCTGCCGAGCTCGCAGTTGTCTCTACAGGCCTCCAAATCCTCCATGCCGTGCAGGACAGGCGTGCCAGCAAGCAGCTCATCCCCTGTGGGCCACTTCAGGCCACATTGTGCAGAGCAGGCCGCACAACACCCGTGCTCTGTCACCTTCTGGCCCTCGCGCTTCGCCGCGCCGACTTGGATTTTTGCGCACCCGAGATTGCCCCTGAACCCTTTCAGCCGGGCAGCAAGATTCGGACCAGAGTCACAAATCTATAGGGCTATGAGGGCTGCTAGGGTTTATGGTTTGGGGTTTAGGGCTATGAGGGTTTATAGGGTTTAGGGATCCTTCAGCCCCCAACCCTACAAAGAGTAGGTTATGAGCCCATAATTACCTGGTATAACACTCAAAACGGCAGGTTTTCTGAACCCTGCCTTTAGTTACTAACCAAATGCCCAGAGCCCGCAGAGAATGCCCGTACCCAAACCCTGCATGCTATCCCTCAGCCCTTGAACCCCAAAGCCCCAACCCTAAACCCTAAACCCTAAACCCTAAACCCTAAACCCTAAACCCTAAACCCTAAACCGAAATCCCAGCACCGGAGGTTTTGCTTACTAAGAGGCCCGAAACCCTAAACCCCTGAACCCTGATCCCCTTTTCCCCGAAGCCTTAAACCCCCCACCCCCAAGCCCCTGAACCCCAAACCCCTAAAGCCCTAAAGCCCTAAACCCAAAACCCTAAACCCTAAACCGCCCTAAACCCCCACACCCTAAGCCGCTGAAACCCTGAGTGATCTTCGGGAGCTGTTCCCAGGAAGGCCTTGATCCTCCTGAGCTCGTCGGAGCTGTTCTCCTTCATGGCTTCTTTAGGGTTTAGGGTTTAGGATTTAGGGTTTAGGGACTTCGGTGATTTTTGGGTTTAGGGTTTAGGGTTTAGGGACTTCGGTGATTTTTGGGTTTAGGGTTTAGGTTTCTGTGGGGTTTCGGTGATGCTTGGCTTCGGGTGCATTGAGGTTTTGGGGCTGTGGGGTTTGAGGGAAGGCTTGTAGCATGGGTTCTGCTTGGCAAACCCTAGCACCCTTAATCCCTAAACCCTGCACCCCTAGCACCCTAGATCCCCAAACCCTCCAACCCTAGCACTAATAAATCCCTAAACCCTAAACCCTCAGCCTTAATACCCTTAACCCCTGATACCCGTAACGGATCGCCTTAAAGGAACCCAGCCGGGGCGGCCTCCGCCCATGGGGGAAGTGGTCGATAGGTCTCCAAAGGAAACTCCAGCACCTCATCGATTCAACACTGTCTGTACTGTAGTTACGGTTTAGGGTTTAGGGTTTAGGGTTTAGGGTCTAGGGTGATTGTACTGTAGCCCTAACCCTCCAGGTACCTACTATATATGGCCCTAGGGGCTCTAGTACCCTATATAGTAGGTACCTGGGGGGTTAGGGTAGTAGATTGTGATATAGTATGAAAATTTTCATAGATTCTAGCAGGTTGTAGTGAAGTATAGCATATTACCGTATTTCATAGCATATTATGGATGACACGAGTTTTCAAGGACTCAGGGCTTTAGGGTTTGGGGTTTAGGGTTTAGGGTTTGGGGTTTGGGGTTTGGGGTTTAGGGTTTAGGTACGATTTAAGGTTTAGCTGTAGCCCCCAAGCCTACAAAATACTATACTAGGTTATGAAAGACCCCTGAATTATACAGGGATAACGCTTCAAACGGTAGGTTTTCGGATGTTGAGGTTTACGGTTTAGCGTCCATAGGGTTGATTCGGTCTTAGGGCTTAGGGCTTCTGTCGTTGGTGCTGCCTTGTATCCATACTCGGGCCTTTCCAACTCATGACCTCCTTCTGCCAATGTTTGCGTGTAGGGCTAATGCTTCAGGGCTTAGGGTTTAGGCTTGGTTTTTAGATTTTGATTTTCAGACAAAAACGAGCACACCAAACTGCGTAAAGCCTGCTCGTGTCATGAGCTCAGTAAGCTAGAAGAGGACGGCCACCGAGCTGTGTTCTGATGCGGACTTGATCCATCTAGGGTTTACCCTAAACCCTAAACCCTAAACCCACTTCAGGAAGCCAATCCTCAAGGAGCTACCTGCCATTTTCGCACAAGCTTCAGGGCTTAGGTTGTGTTTAGGGCTTGAGGTTCAGGCTGATGGTGTAGGGTTTGGGGTGTAATTTAAGAGGGTTCAGGGATTGATTTGAACCCTACGCCCGTATTTATTTTAGGCCCTGGGCGCCTGCCGAATTGCCACACGAGACACTCACTACAACCTCGATGCACAAGTCGTGAACATAAGCCTTAAACCATAAACCCCGACTTAAGGGTTTAGGGTTTAGGGTTGAGGGTTTTGGTGTACTCCAGTTAACCAGAAGCGCTAGGCCTCCCTCAACTGGAAACCAACCCGGACTCCAAACCTTTGCTCCAACCACCCGTCCCTCGAAGAGCTCTCTCTTGTCTAAGGTTGCAACCAAGGGCCCCTAGTGTGGGCCCCTAAATTTGGGATCCTTATACACCTATACTATATACCCTATATGTACCCTTTAGGGTCCGTAGAAAGCCCTAAGGGTCCATGTTAGGGGCCCATACTTCTAACCTCGTCTCTAGAACCTATCGCCCTAAACCTCTCGAACGATGCTTTGAACCTAGGTGATCAAATCACGGGGTCATCAGGCTTCGCTCACAACACCAAGGTTGATGGTATAAATCCTGCATTGCCCATAATAAGGAACATACCATAATTCCCATAGTTTAGGGCCCTTAAGGTCATGCAGGATTTATATCATCAACAGTATGTCATTCACCGGTGCGTTGGCAGACTTATCTTTTGGACGTCGAACTCTGCACTTGCTAAAACGTGGGTGAAATCAAGCGGGTGCAGTGCTCAAGCATCGAACGGAAGAGTCATATGGGAATGGGATGTGCATTCCGGTCTGAGTCAACCGAGAGCTGCTTCGAGAACGCCAGTTTCCTGTCAATACACAGATCTGCTCCGAAACGCGGCAGTTGATGTGGTCCACTGTCATCGGTAGTTTGCAGCTCCATCGTCTCCTTGGGAAGCAAGCCTGGTACATTTCGAACTGTAAAGCTAAACGGCTAAGCCCGGAAACCCACAAACCAAGGCCCTTAACTGAACCGCAAATGAGGAACCCTGATCCCCTGAACCCCTAACCTCAAAGCTCATAGCCCTGAGGGTCCATCTGTAGTCCCTATATAGTTACTTCGGGGCCATTGAACATACTTTATGAGTACATGGACCCTTAGGGTAAATGCACAACTCTACAACAAATGACGACAGCCACAAAATAAACCCCACTGCAGCGCGCAGTGCCCTCGGCAACTTCTGCAAGCCCGTTGAGCTCTTATGCATGGAACTTCCCTGTAGCCCCCACCCCTACACATGAGCCCTTAATTTATAGGGTATGACTGTATGACACCCTTAGAACGGTAGGTTTTCGGATCCACAGGTACAACAAAGAGCACCTGCGCAAGAGATCCGAGTGTCCAGGTTGATTGGATCACCTGTCGAGAGGAGGCAGGGTAAAGGGGTTTAGGGTTTAGGGAGTTAGGGTCCGAGAGAATGCAAGGAAAAGGGAGTCGATCTATCTACCGATCGGTCACTGATCTACATATCTATCTATCTAGCTATCGATCTATCTACCTACCTATCTAGCTGGCTTGCTAGCTATATATTTATCTATCTATCTGTCTGTCTGTCTGCCTGGCTGTCTGTCTGTCTATCGATCCTACCGGTTCATACGTTTATGGGACGTTTATCTATCCCTCTATCTCTGTCTACTCATGTGTTGAGTTTGGGACGAACAAACTGGATTCACTTTCGCTGTGGGTGAAAGTCAAAGGTGTAGATGCATTGACTTCATGCGTGACTCGAGTTCGCGGATCTACATGGCTAAATTATGAATGTGGCTCACTTCAGCATCATTGCAGCCGGCGAGGTGCACGGTGGACACCCACCAGTGGCCAGCCCTTCTTTTCTGTGACCAATGACGTCGGACCATCAACAGCTGACGAAAGAGCTGCCTGCAACGACCCGACTCCCATACCCGACAGAACACTGGCACAAGAGGTACGGGCGTAGGGGTCCAAGGCGTTTCTGGTTCCGTTTATATATAGTGGAGTTACCTTGATCCATGAGCTACCAAAACCAGTCTTTTTGTTAGGTCCCTATGAACTTCATAGGAGGGTTTACAAACACAACCACCAAAAGAAATGGTTGTGGTAGTTTAAGGTCCGGCAACCATACTGCAGTCGTGCTCACGAGACCACATCATACCGCTCCAGGCCTAGGGTTTACCTTGCACTTCGAAAACCGACGTTCTGCAGCGTCCCAGCAATTCTATATTGGGGTTTATGACAAGAAACTACGAAGAAGTATAGGTTAAGGTGTTAGGGTCTAGGGCTTACGATGGCCGTCAAGTCGCCGCCCAACAGCAAGGGTTGAAGCCAGACCCACAAAGGTTTAGGGTTTAGGGGCAGAGGCCCGTTCTGGGCTTGGGTTTGGGGCTTGGGGTTCTTCGTGGGTTAAACTAAAGAATCGGTCTAGGGACAAGGGGATCAACTTCAAACAAACTTTAAGCCCTAAACCCCTAGATCCCAAATCCTAAACCCTACCCTCCAGCAGCGCTGAATGGGTCTAGGGTGCTGGGCCACCCTAGGCGCTAGGCAGGACTTGACTTTTGAACTGCCTTAAAACTGCGGTGGTTGAAATAGACCGAATCGGAGGCTTCTTCAAGGCAAAGTAGCCCATTTAGAGTTACTGATAAAATGGAAGGATCCTTTAGGGTCTAAAGCACCCGAACAAAGTCTGTTGAAGAAAAATGTTGCGCTCGGAGAAGAACCCACCTCAAAAACGTCTGTCTGGTTTCTACTTCCTAGATCCTATAAACCCTAAACCCCTAAAGCCCTAAATCCTACATCCCAAACCCTGAATCCAAAACCCAAAGCCTAAACCGACACCCGTCGGAACAACTGCAACGGGCCTGGCCCTCTGTTCCCTTCTCAGTCATGGTGGACGCATCCATGCCGTCGGCTGGCACAGAGATAAAGATCCGGGGACTTATAGAGCAGTTGTTTAGGGTTTAGGGTTTAGGGGTTTAGGGTTTAGGGTTTAGGGTTTAGGGTTGGGGGTTTAGGGCTCATAGAGCAGTTTGTTCATGAGGTTATAGCTCCCCTAATCACACTTGTTACGTAATAGTCATAGTATACGATACATTACAGAGTACAGTATATAGTTTAGTACAGTAGAGTAGAGTATAGTGTAGTATAGTATGTGTGTATATATATATATACATGTATACATACACGTTTACAGTAGATCCTCTGAGCATCCGAGAGGACATCGGCCTTAAGAGCTCACTTGCAGCGGGTTCGGTTAGGGTTGGGTGTTTCAGGACTACTGACGTTCCCTAAATCATGTACACCTGTACATGGTCTCGGTAGCTGGAGACCTATAAGACCAAAATAGTAGGATTCAAAAGAAACAACCTAATAAGGACCAGGGCTCCTTAATCCGGTTCCTAAGTAGTACTGACATTCACTGCCCTTTGCAGTCGTGTGTCAGTCTCTGGATCCTCGAGCAGGCGACTGCGCTGCTCTCTGTCTAACAAAACCTTAAGCGTTCCTGTAAGGGTTCTTTTCAGGTGTCCTTTAGGAACCGCAGAGGTTCCCTGAAGGGTTCCTTTCCGAGTCCTTAAAGGTGTCCACCAAAAACCATAAGCAACAACTAATTGGAGCGAACATCTGTTCAACTTCTTCGGGCGTTTAGAGTATCGACCTGGGTGGACTTAACAGCGAATATTTCGTACCGCGCGCAGTATTGCAGCAGATTCTTCCCGAGGTCTACTTGTTTCAGACAGAAGCATGACTGAATTGGGTGAGCTCCAGAATAAGCATCCTTCTTTGGTGCATCAGACGGGGGGTTTAGAACTTGGGGATTTGGGTTGTCGCAAGATACTATGCTTGCAGTCGGGTGTGAAGGCACTTTGGGGTCTTGAGCCGCTGCAGTCGCCCCAGACATGTAAATTCTCCAAACCCTTCAATACAGCCGGAACCTGGAAACCCCAAACCCTGAACCCTAACCTGAAAACCCTGAAACCCTACTACCAGCCCTCGAGCCCGACAGCCCCGCAAAGCAACAAATCCCAGCCCCGAAGTATAGCCTTAGCTTAAACGCCTATGCACCTAAACCCCCTCCATAAACCCTAAACCCTATACCCTAAACCCTAAACCCAAACCCGAACCCCTAAACCCTACACCTACACTCCTGAGAGCCCTATAATCTGCCCTAGAACTGTAGACTTGAAAAGCATGCCAGGGAAACCATCGAGGGCAGGTGCTCCTGTAATACAGGCACGGCAGTACCTCCGGAAGGAAGGCTGCACGGTTTCCTAAACGTCCATCTCCTTTAAAGTACATACTTTGCCAGTGAAGTAGCTAATCCCTAAGAGTCCATGTGCCCAAATAGTATATACCTAGTTATAGACACTCCTTAACGGCCTAAGTGTCCACGCTCTCTATGTCTGTCTCCCTCGCTCCCCTGCTTCCTTTATCTGTCCATCTATCCATCGATCCGTCTACCTGTCTATCCGTCTATGTACCAACCTGTCTATCACCTACATACATACATATATATATATATACAATATATATATATATATGCATGTGTGTATATATATATACACATACAAACACCCTGTAGCAAACCCTATACTCAACAACTTATTGCACACCGGATAAACCTTATGGACTATACAACGTTCAATGGACCCCTTTGAAAAAGGACCCTGGTGGTTTTGGCTTGGCTTTGGGGGATCTTGGGCGGCTGCAGCGCACACTTCCAGGGGGTAAGAGTTCGGCATCATGGCAATGGGTTTCAGACAGTGACCTTAGTTCAGAGTTTCGGGTGTAGGGTTCCTACATGGCTACTTTGGACACTGAAAGATGTTCATCCAGAGCCGACTGAAAGTAGCATGCACACGAAAGGCCACCTCCGTACACTAGTAGACCAACAAGGAACCACGGACAGCCTAGCGCAAATGTTCAGACCCCACCATGCAGCCAGAAGCCGCAATTTAGGGTTGATGTTTCGGGCCTTAAAATTCGAAATCTAGAGTTTAAGGCTAAGGGTTAGGGTTTTAATGGCACGTTTTGGAAGCTGTGCACCTGTAAACCCTGCATGGCAGCAAAAATGGCGCACCAAAGCCCCATCTGCTCAAGCGCCGTGTTGCCATCGGATGACATCGCCGCCTTCACGGAGGCTCCAAGCCAAGATTTAGGGTTTACAGTTTAGGGTTTGTAACTATACCTATAGAAGGTCATACCCCATTCCTTCTTAGGGCATCGAGTTTTATGGTTAGGATCAAACCCCAAGGTGCCATGTAACTATACCAAGCGGGTCGTACCGAATTGGGATGTCCCTGAACATACTGAGATCCGAGGATGCTGAGCTAGCTTAGGGCTTACGGTCCTATAAAGCGGTTTAGGGTGTAGTCAAGGAAACTATAAGAGCGCTTTAGGGTTAAGGGTGAGGTTCAGCGATTTTGATTTAGGGTTCGGGTTTACAGGTTTTGGTTGTGGTTTAGGGTTCTCAGACCTTGCCCCGCCAACAGTCCACCAAACAACAAAGCCCTAAACACCTGAACCAACCCTCTACTTCACACAAACTTAGCAAACCGACCAAACCATAACCGTAAAAGCGCCACCAAATCTCAACCGATCCCTGACCCCCCTTATGGAACTGAGGAACTTATACACTAGTTTGGTTTATCATGACAAGGAAACCGCCTATTTACCATGGATGCCTATTTAGGGTTGATGATATAAATCCTCTTACCCACAATAAGGAATATACCTTAATTCCCATATTTTCGGGTCCTTACGGTAATGCAGGATTTATATCTTCAACAGTACTGAAATTGGGGCCCTAGCAATAGTTGTGATTTAAGCTGTGGGTTTGGGGTTCAGGGTTTAGGGTTCAGGGTTAGGGTTCAGGGGCTTCGGGTTTAGGGGTTCAGGGGTGTAGGGTTTAGGGTCGAGGGTTTACCCCCCAAATAAAAAAGTGTTTCTAAGTAGCCCTAGGAAAAGTCCTTGAAAAAGAACCTAGTTAACCGAAACACCGAAAGGCACACGACCAATCAGGATCCCTATGCACTCCAGGGGCCGTATCGACTAGAATGGAGTTTAGGTTTAGGGTTTATGGTTTAGGGTAACTTATAAGGGTATGGACTAGAATAGAGGTTCGGTTTAGGGTTTAGGGCTTAGGGTAAGGGTATGTTGTACCATACTTGCATCAGGAATTGTGTACATCTCCAAGAACCCCGAATCCCCGGAGGCCACAAGAGGCAGACTGCAGACGGTTTAGGGTTTAGGGTTTAGGGTTCAGGGTTTAGGGTATAGTATGCTAGAACTACCTGGACCCTAAAGAACCTACGTACATTCTTCAGGGTTCCTTATGTAAGGCCTTAAAAAGATAGGTTTTGTAGGGTTCAGGTGTAGCAAGGGCTTTCCATGGGATCCGCCAACAACTAACAAAAACCTATATAGTATCCATTGTAGGTCCTTTTTGGGTTGATCGTTAAAGTAAAATTTGGTAAGCCAAGAAAGGAACTGCAATGGAGACGGTAGACAACTAACTCTCAACACATCCCGAAACCTGATAGCCTGAAGCCCCACGGTGGGATTCCTACTTTCACTTAAGCCCTAAACCCCTAAAGCCCTAAAACCTACAACTCAAACCCCAAAATCCCTAAACCCTGAACCCCAAAAACCTAAACCCCAAAACCCCAAAACCCAAACCCCTAAACCCCCAAACCCCTAAACCCCTAAACCTTAAACCACTAAAGCCCTAAAACCTACAACCTAAACCCCAAAACCCCAAAACCCTAAACCCCTAAAGCCTAAACCCCTAGACCCCAAAACCCTAAACCCCTAAAGCCTAAACCCCTAGACCCCAAAACCCCTAAACCCCTAAACCCCTAAACCCCTAAACCCAAAACCCCAAAACCCCTAAACCCTAAACCCTAAACCCGATTGATGAGAAAGGAGACTATAAGGGCTACTGCAAGAATTCCATAAGGGC
>CAJNDV010030380.1:31550-44300 GCA_905221635.1 Symbiodinium sp. CCMP2456 | reverse complement strand
GTTTAGGGTTTAGGGTTTAGGGGTTTAGGGGTTTAGGGTTTAGGGGTTTAGGGGTTTACGGGTTTAGCGGTTTAGGGGTTTAGGGGTTTAGGGTTTAGGGTTTAGGGGTAGCTAGAATACGGTTTAGTTTAGGGTTTTGGTCTTTGAAGGCGTTCTTACTATAAGGGATCCCGAAAATTTGGTTAACGGCTTTCGGGTTTAGTGCTTACGGTTCAAGCTTTTTAGGGCTTAGCGGTGTCGGGTTTCTTGTTTTAAGGCTCCTGGTTCCAGGGTTTAGAGATTTAAGGGTTCGACCTTCATGCCCAAATGCGGAATGTCAGAGGCTTGAACCAGAAGAACAGTGACGGATCGTCATCTTGCTATGATCGCCTTAGGGGTGTAGGGCCTATAATAAGGCCTATTCGGCTGGCTGGTTTCGATTATTCGCTTGTGAAAGCTTCAACAAGTTAAGGTATAAAGCAGAACATGACGATCAGTGTTCCATCTTGGGATTTCCTGCTTAGGCCTTGATTCGGGATTCGACTCTGCTTTAAGATCTCAGGTGCTGTTCCAGCACTTGCCCCAAGTTATAAGGCCGAAACCCTGAACCTGAACCCTAAACTCTAAACCCTATACCCTAAACCCTAAACCCTAAACCCTGAACCCTAAACTCTACAGCGTAAGCCCGAAAGCTCAAGCCAAACCCTAAACCTAGCACCTGACAGCCCAAACACTCTAATCTCATAGCCCTAAAAGTCCCAAGCCCTTGTCAAACCCAATGCTCAAGCCCTTAAAACCCAAAGCCCCAAACCATAAACCGTTAAACCCGCCTAAACCCTAAACCCTAAACCCTAAACCCGAAACCCGAAACCCTGAACCCTAAACCCTAAACCCGAAACCCTGAACCCTAAACCCTGAACCTGAAACCCTGAACCCGAAACCCTAAACCCGAAACCCCTTAAGTTCCCCCAAGCCCGGGCTTCCTCACAGCCCGCGCCCGCCGGAGCTTCTTCTTCGCGAGCTTAACTGGGCCAAGGCGAAACCCAAAACATAAACCCTAAACCCTGTACCCTCAACCCTAAATCCTAAACCCTACATCCTAAACCCTAAACCCTAAACCCTAAACCCTAAACCCTAAACCCTGTACCCTCAACCCTAAACCCTGAACCCTAAACCCTAAGCCCTAAACTCTAAGCCCTAAACCCTAAACCCTAAACCCTAAACCCTAAACCTAGGGGGCTGTGGCTTTGGGCTCCCGAAAGCTTCGGATTTTCAGGCTTTGGGTTTTGTAAGGTTCGGAGCTGAGGGGGCCCAATGTAAGGGCTTCGGGATCCAGAGACGTAGGGTTTAGGGGTTTAGGGTTTAGGGTTTAGGGTTTAGGGTTTAGGGTGTAGGGTTTGGAGGTTTCAGGCCTAGCTTAAGAACCCAAAACCTACTTTTTTGTAGGGTCCTTATAAATCCCATATTAAGGTTCATAATAAGAACCTACAAACAAAGTGGGTTTTGGGTTCTTAAGGTAAGGGATAACGTCATGAGCTTTTTCTTCGGGACTGGATTCCACGGATTTGGTTTTTTTTGCTTCGGGACTGGGGGTTCCACGGATTTTTAACGTCATGAGTTGTGGCTTAGGGTTTAAAATTTAGGGCTTTCGGGCTGGAGGCCTCAGGGTTTGAATCCTGTGTAGGGTTTAGGGTTTAGGGTTTAGGGTTTAGGGTTTAGGGTTTAGGGTTTAGGGTTTAGGGTGTAGGGTCCCCCGTACTTGTGACACTTCGACGTCTGCACGGTGCCAGGATCATCATCAGTCGCATGTGGCCCTCTAGAGTAAAAGCTTCGCCAGTACGCACTGACACATGGGTAGTTCTCTAAATTAGGGTCCCTGTTTCGGTCCCAAAATAGTACGGCACCCTTTATAAAAAGGACCCCAAAAGGGACCCTAATTTAGAGAACTACCCAGTTACACATCAGGGCATCCATGTCATCTACTGCGCCGTCTTAACAGGAGACCGCCGGTGAGAAAGAGCACAGGGGTACTAGCAGTAACCTGATAGCCCTAAATCCTAAACTTCCCCAAAACCTAATGCAGGGGCCTTAACAATTAGAATAGGGTTTTGGGGCCCATTATACTATAATTACAACAAGGAACTCCCCCAAAAAAGTCGTTGTAAGTATGTAAGGCCCTACATTAAATCCTAATCTTCCCCAAACCCCAAATCCGAGACCCCAGTAGAAGCACTCTGCCCGAAGCCGAAGGGCAGTGCTTCTTCGCCGGCCGGCGTTGGCCTTGGCATCGTCAGCTTTCAAGTTGACGGCGCTGACATCCGACACCCCAACTTGTGGTCTACCCATAGGTCCTAATATATAGAATCCTATAAGGTAGCCCCAAAAGGAAACTACTATGGGGCCTATGGGTAGCTGCTAATGGGGGCTTAGCTAAACGTTAACTAAACGCTCTTCTGGACCCAGACTCTGCCAATCAGCTGGTTAGCTAAACCCTAAACCCTAAACCGAATCTAGCTAAACAGCTTGTAAATTTGGGACCTTCAGGATTAGCAATGCCGGAACAAGCATGAACTGTCACTCGATGTAACAATCATTGAACCTGGTCAAAAACGGGAAGGCATAGTACAGACGCGGCCTATCCCTTACTGGGAACAACGCTGCGCCGGAATCGTGAACCGAAAAAATCTTCGCACACAAACAATCTCGCAATATGGCGTCTTTCTATAATAGTCTTCCATGCTTAACAAGGATGCTGTTAGCGGTCTCCCTTATGGCTTTAAATGCAATTTCTCCTATTTTCGGGAAATTTCGGGATCACTGATTCTACTTATTCGGGCCTCTACACTGAACCCGAAACCCTTTTTGAACCCGGACTCTGCCGAACCCACAACCCTAACTGTGGCCCCCGCAAACCCTAAACCCAAAAATCTTAACCATCAGACTCCGTAAAAGGCCTCATTACAAAACCATCCTAAACCCTAAACCCTAAACCCTAAACCCAAAAAATACTAGGCCCTGTAGCACCCTGTCAACCTCTACTCCCCTGAACCCCGACAGCCTGTGAGCCTGTAGGCTTCGTTATCAAAGTTGAAGCTTTCGGGTGTGGCGGGCTGCGATATGGGAGTTTCCGAAAATTCGGGGTGCCATATTTTGGGGTCCTTATAATAGGGATCCTACTATTTAAGGTGTACTATTTTAGGGTCCCCTATTTTCAGAATCTACCATATGATGATCTCGAACTTCAACTCAAATACCAATCATTGCGAAGGGAGCTATGTTTATTGCCCAGGTGTCAGCATCACCCAAGCCAAACAGGTCACTAGACTCAATAGAAGCAGAAACTCGAAAGCTCCTGCAGCTGGTGACCAACTACGGCGTTGCAGAAAACAATTGGGGGTTTCCGCCTAATAACCCTAATATAGGACCCTAAATAATAGGATCCGTATAGCAGGACCCAAAATAAGGTACCCTAATTTTCGGAAACTCCCAATTCACGCAGCCCAAGGCACGGCATCCAACTCCAAACTATCGAATCCCAGCTGCGACACTCTCACAAGGAAACCGAAACCCTAAACCCTAAACCCGAAACACCCTAAACCCTTTTTACACCTGGACTACGCATATGCCAGGAACCGAGGCGCCGACTGACCCTAAACCCTTTTTTTGAACCCAGACTCTGCCAATCAGCTAAACCCTAAACCCTAAACCCTGAACCGAAGCAACAGAACCTGGCAAGCAGCCCTTCTTCGCGCTGGCGTCAGCACGCCGCGGCATTGCCCAAGGCGAGCGCCTCAACTCTTTTTGCATCAACGGGATACCGTGGCTTCCCTGAAAGCATTACCAGCATGGTGACCACCATGGCTGCGAGTCGAAATGGAGGGTTTTGTTTGGGGTTTTGGGTTTAGGGTTTAGGATTTAGGGCTCCTTGTGGTGCGATTGCTCCTCTATCCGTTGGCTGCTGTACTTGGTGCGACGACGACTCTTCTGCTACCACTGCCACTACCGGAGCATCTGCGCGTGGAAGGAGAGTAGAGAAGGGCCTTAGTGGTGGCCCTTAAGCTTCGAGGGCCAACTCCCCTCGGACTCTGACATGATGGGGCTTCACAGTTTAGGGTTGTAGGGTTTATATAGGGTTTCTTTGCCTCTTGTCTAGCTAGGACAAAGCCCGCAATGCAGGGTACATAGTCAGAGAACAGTGGTTCAGGGTTTAGTGTACTCATAATATTTGTTATGCCCGCGATGTTCTTTCACCATAACATATCTTGAAACTCTCTTCTTCAATAACCAGCCCCAAAAAAGTTGAAACTTTCTATCGTAAACTAAATATATAAGGACAAAAAGTTTAAAGTTATCCCATTGGCTATCTAAGGAAACCCCTATCTTTTTTCACATCTAAGGAAACCCCTATCTGATCCTGGAAGCGCTTGTATTCGGTACCTGAGTCGACGGCAGAGCCAAGTGCTCTTCGCCATCGAAACACCGCAGCGTTGAGCGTTGAGCAGGAAGGGAAAGTGCCGGCAGCTTGATTATTTAGGGACCCCAATAATTGGAGCGTGGCTTGGGGGTATAAGATCGGATTGTCATGTTAGGAACCCTTAAGGAATATGAAAAAACTCGAGAAACTAAAGATTCGGACCCCCATACCATACCTCCCATTCCCCGCAAGCAAAGAGGGTGCGTATTTTGGGGCTCCAGCCGTTCCTTGCAGAGGGACTGTTCCCGTTAGGGTTTAGGGTTTAGGGTTTAGGGTTTAGGGTTTAGGGTTTAGGGGGGTTGTCCCAACAACTCAAGATGTCAACAGCTTGCCTCGGGGCTGTGGGCCTCTGCAAATGAGAGATCTTTACTGAAGATCTTAACCCCAAGATCGGAACCGTCGTACCGAGCATGGATAGCCCAATTCCGACAGACCTTCGAAGACACAGAGGGTGAACTTGACTTGAGATCGAACTGATTAGAAGGCTGTTTTTTTAGTGCTATTTAGGGTTTTGGGCTTGGACCTAAACCCTAAACCCTACTGTAAACCCGAAACCCCAAACTCTAAAGCCTCGAAAAGTCGCTCAAACTCTGCAGCCGGAAGAAGTAAACCCTGGACCCTAGAGCCTTCGAACCCCCAAAAATGCCCCACACCCCAGAGCGACGTGAGCTTCGGCTGTAAAATCTCGGGATGCAGGGTTTAGGGGTTCAGGAGTTTAGGGTTTAGGAGTTTAGGGTTTAGGAGTTTAGGGTTTCGGAGTTCAGGGTTTAGGAGTTTGGGGTTTAGGGCTTAGGAGTTTAGGGTTTAGGAGTTTAGGGTTTAGGGTTTAGTTGGGGCTGCTTCGCGGATCAGGGCTTGAGGTTTTCGACTCTCACACTCGCACAAGGCCGGCAGAGCTTCAGGTTTAGGTTTAGGGTTTAGGGTGCAGGATTTATGGCGTGGTGTTCAGGATATGGGGGTCTCCGAAAATAGGGACCCTAATATAGTACCCTAAACAGTATGACCCTTATTATAAGGACCCCACAATAAGGTACCCCTTGTTTTCGGAAACTCCCATATAAACCTTGGACTCTTGTGGAGGTCTGGTGTTGAGGTTTCGGGATCCTGGGCAAAGCAGCATATCATAGCATGCTTTGTGCTAAGGAGCACCAAGGCTACCAGGGTGTACCGGGAAACTGGAACCACTAATAAACCCTAAACCCTAAACCCTAAACCCTTTTTTCAGCATGGACTTGGATGTGAACCACAAACCCTAAACCCTAAAGACTAACGTGTGCAACCTGACCGGTCATCTTGGTCATCTTGCCCGCCTTGCCGCAACCCTGAAGGGTGAACAAGTGTCAAGCGGGGCAAGTGGGGCAAGATTACCAAGAGCACCAAGATCACTGGTAATCTTGACCCCCCACAAAGATTACAAGATGACCCAAAATGACAACTGTTACCAAGAGAGCATCTTACGCAAGATGACCAGTCACATTAGTGGTTCCAGTTTCCTTATTTCTACTAGTTCTTCAACGCAAAACGGCCTGTAACCTAAAACCCTAAATCCCTACTTACTTACTTCGCCAATAAGCCAGGGAAATAAAAGGTTAAACTTTTTGATTCCTACTAAATTATAAGAGCCCACAAAGTTTAAAGGTTGGGTATTGGGGAACTAAGCCTAAAAGCAGCCTTTCGCAAAGTGAAGGCTTGAACCCTAAACCCTAAACCCTAAATCCCTAAAAGCAGCCTTTCGCAAAGTGCAGGCTTGTGTGCACGACAGCTGCTTTGGGCTGCCTCGTGTGGACTGCTGAATTGATTTCCGCACAAAGGCCCGCCATCGGAGGCTCCCCTTTCGGCTCTATATGAGGGTTTCCAAAAATAGGGGATCCTACTATAGCACCCTAAATAATAGGATCCTTATTATAAGGACCCCAAAATAAGGTACCCCTAATTTTCGGAAACTCCCATATGAGATCACCGTAGCAACTCTCGAGGCCTTTCTGGAGTTCTTGTGTTTAGGGTTCAAGACTCTTCAACTGTGAGTTGTCTTCGGGGTCTGGGGAAGGGACTGACACGTGAAATGAAGGCACGCTCTTGGCGCAGGGCATGAAATCCTTGACGGGGAAGCCTGACTGCGGACCTTGGGCAGCGTGTCTCCTGTATGGAACTGTTAAACAGTGCCTCAACATGCGCCATGCAAGCCAGCACGGGCTCGTCTGGCTGAACCATCGCAAGGCGCGGCGCAGCCACAGAATATCTAGCCTAATCTGGGTTCTGGAGTACCCAACAATGCACGCCTTTTTCTGCTAGGAGAGACTCTGTCTCTATCTATCTATGTATATATATATATATATATAAGTTATGTAAGAAGATTTGATTTCGGCAAACCGCCCCCAAGAATAGGACAAGGGTTCGCACTCCAGAATCCCAGCAGTGTCAACCCCAGAATTGATGGAAGCCCGCATGTGAGTGGCCACAGGTGCTGTTACAGCCCCCGGGAGCCTGAAGCACGGAGCCCCGAGCTCTTTTGGTATTTAGGACCTCCGTTCACGCTAGGTCACCATGATCCATGTACACGCGGGACATTAGCACTGAGAGACGATGGGCTCTTAGGATTTTACGGGCACTTTCATTCCAGGCCTCACCTCGACACCTGGTGCGGAATGATATAACAATGACAGCAGAACAGAACATGAGAATGATGTATCCTAGTGCAAGAAACAATGGAACTAGCCACTAGTACTGGTCCCACAACAACTGCTACCCTGCTGCTCATCCTTTCTCTGAAACAAGCATTAAACGAATTGCTGTCCCCAGAGTACTGTACCTTTGAGACCTGCTCGGCAACCCCGGAGTACTTGATCTGCGGTCCATCATAGGGTGAAGTCGAACACGCGGTGTGCACCTTAGCCACCGTGTGTCCCAGCCTCGCGGATGCAGCGAGAGATCTGATCCCAGCCCATGTGTGCAGATGTACAAAGCCCTAAAACCCTAAAGCTCCAAAGCCCTAGAGCCACAAAGCCCTAAACCGCATAAAACCCTAAACCTCTAAACCCACAATACAAGTTTCAGCTCAAGCCGGACTTCCCCCTGAACCCCAAAGCCAGCTCAGAAGCCCCTAATGGGACCCCCAAAAGAGCACGTAAGCAAAAACTAGGATAGGGATATCCCATATAAACCCCCTTATACTGAAGCCCAATAAGGTCGGGATATCCCTATACAAAGCTTATGCTTATGTCCTTTTTGGGGTCCTAACCCAAAGCCCTTTCGCAACCGAAACCTGGTGACTGCCATCGCCCGTCACCCCCCCTCGCAAGGCCGAGAACTGCAGCCCACGATTTAAGGTTTAGGGTTTAGGGTTTAGGATTTAGGGTTAGGGCCACTGCCGGGTACCCCTGAAGATGACGACTCCAGCTCCAAAGCCCTCACCCTAAACCCCAAAGCCCGAACCTCGAAGCAAAAAACGGCCTAAACCCACTACGTCAACACAACCCTAAACCCTAAACCCTAAACCTTAAACCCTAAACCCTAAACCCTAAACCGAGCAAAAAAACAACTAGCAACCTGCACTTCAGGGATTTACACCGGAGCACCCGAAACCCTGCTGTAGGGACCGCTATGGTTAGAAGAGGGTGCTGGGGTGCATTAAAATGGAAGTATAGAAGGGAAACAGCGGCATGCTGAAACTCACTCTTCCGACCTCCATAATACAGCCTAAACCCCCCGTAGTGAAGCCCTTCTCGAAACTTTACCTCAAACCGCCCGTATGGTAACCCAAAAGAGAGTCCATAAAGGCAGAGCCATGTTTCCGGCTGCTAGATTAGAACCCGTGTAGATCCCGTGAACCACCCTTTAGCGGAATCCGGCAAGAGCCTCACGTTTAGGGTTTAGGGTTTAGGGTTTAGGATTTAGGGTTTAGGGTTTAGGGTTTAAGGTGAGAGAAACCTTATACTGTCTGCTGAGGTCCGAAAGAATCGCATAGAACCCTTAAATAATGGAACCCGGCTCTGCTCGTGAAGGGCCCTGAACCCCAAACCATAAACCCCGGAACCTTGAACCCTAAATCCTAAACCCTAAACCCTTTAAAGCCCTGAACCCTAGATCCTAAAACCCCAAGCCCCAAAGCCTGAACCCAAAGCTTCCTGAACCCTAAACCCTCGTTAACTTAACTTTCCCCCTGCCCTAAACCCTAAACCCTAAACCTTAAACCCTAAACCCTAAACCCTAAACCCCTAAAGACCCCTGGGGATCGCAGGTGGGCCGGGCGGAGCAAGACGTCAGCAGCTCAGCTCTGGGCGGGAAGGGAAAAGTTGCGCTTTTTGCTTTGCGGCTTTGGGCGCCCCGGAATTTGGAAGGGTTTAGGGTTTGGGGTTTAGGGCTTTGGGTTTAGCTTGGGGCTTTAAGTTCTGGGTTCCTCCAAGCTGAAGGAAATATAGGGGCCTTCAGGATTAGCACCTGGCTTTTAGGGTATTCTGCACTATCCCTAAACCCCTTAACGCTTTAAACCCAAATACCTAAACCCGACCCTAAACCCCTGAACGCTTTAAAACCAAAGACCTAAACCCAACCCTAAACCCCCTAAATCCAACCCTAGACCCTTTTTTGCATCCAGGCCCGTTGCGGCTGCCGGGCAACCCGGACCATTAAACCGCAAGCCCTAAATCCACACTCACCCTCAACAAGGGTGTGGGGTTGAGGGGTTTAGGGTTGAGGGCAGTTCTGAACCCTCAACCCTAAACCCTTAACCTTCAACAACCCTTTTTGCATCAGGGCTTGTGCAATCGCCTGCAATGTCTGAGCACACAGACCACAATCCTGAAGCCTAAACCCTAACTTCGCCTCAACAGTCCTGAACCAACTCAACCCTAAACCCTGAACCCTAAACCCTAAACCCTTTTTGCAGCAGGCTTCTCTCGCCCGGAAACCCTAAACCCTAAACCCTAAACCCTAAACCCTCAACCCTAAACCCTAAACCCTCAACCCTAAACCCTCAACCCTAGAAGGATCGTGCCCCCCCATCTTTCCGGAAGCTCACGGCTTCCAGAACACTCCGGAAGCCAGAGCCGTCTCGAAGCACAAAGCCCACGTGCGGAGTTTAGGGTCCGGGCACGACGCAGGTTTAGGGTTTAGGGTTTAGGGTTTAGGGTTAGGGTTTAGGGTTTGGGGTTTAGGGTTTGGGGTTTAGGGTCTATACCTATTATGGCTGTTACTTGCTGTGAAGGCTTTTAGTATTCGGTTTAGGGTTCGGTACACTTCTCGACTGGTGGGTTTAGGGTTTTAGGGTTTGGGGTTTGTGATTTCAGGCTTGGGGTTTGGGATTCAAGCTTTTTTGACACTCACACTTGGCAAGGTCTGCAGCGATACTGGTCCAACGACCTACTCAGATCAAACTTGGCGCGTATCACCATGTACAACAAGTAAGGACAATTTGGCTGTCAGGCAGGGCTAGTGATGAAACAACAACAAGTGCACAGCATACAAAGAAGCCCATGTGACAGCAAACGCTTAATACCCGAAAGACCCAAGACCTAGTTTCGTTTTGTGGAGGACTTGTGAAGCAAGGGCCCTTTCTGGCACTCCAAGTTTGTAGTTCACTTACTTCATGCTTGCATTCTTTACATGCCATGCACTCACTCACCAGACACTTTGTGGGGGTCTTCGCATGCATCCGGCAGAAAACGCATCAACCTCTAGACTCCCGCATGTTTCAAACTGTGTCCCATGCATAGACCAACCAAGGCAGTGTATTATGCAGCTTGCACCATAGACTCAGTAGCTCCAGGTTATGTAGACCATGCAGTACAGTTTTGTGCAAAGCAGACAGGAGACCTCGCACAGCATCTTTCCTGCCTCTCTCCAGAACGGGCTTGTATCATGCAATGCACGCATTGAATACCGGGGTTTAGCTCAGAGTCCTGCTCGAGAACGCTTTCTCGGGCCGTTAAAGCTTTTTGGGCTTAGGGTTTAGGGTTTAGGGTTTAGGGTTAGGGTTCAGGGCTTCGCATCCAAATCCTTGGCCGTTTAGACCCTAAACTCCTAAAAGCCCACGGTCGACATCCGCCGCCCCTGGTCTGTTGCCGTCTCCTCGACTTTCCTTGGTTCTTCTTAAGGAACTACATTCAAGCTACCACCCCCTAAACTAAACCCTAAACCCCACAGCTAAACCTCCACACCTAACCCCAAACCCTTAACCATAATCAGGATGCAACGGGATCTGCATGAGCTTCCTAAGACCTGCAGCATGTTGGCGAACACAGCTCATATCAGCAGAAAGGTCTTAAACACACATTTTTAGCACTCGCGCTCGACGAGCTCAGCAAAGAAAACGTCCAAGACTCGTCACGAGCCAGGTTAAACACACATACATACATACACAGGCACGCGTGCATCCTTACGTACGAACGTATGCATTAATGTGTTTACGTACATATCGGCCGCCCATGCATGCACGTGCCTGTTTAGTCTGTCTTATCTTACCTGTTGACAGTAAGCAGTATGCTCTTACACGAATACAAAAGATGGAACAAGTTCCTTCAACAAGAACCCAGTTTCTCCAGGGCCGGAGCAGTCACCGAGGAACGGGGCGGGGAAGCCACCTCGCAAAAATGTGCCGCAGGCTTCAGACCCAGAGAATCCAACAACTCTGCACTAGCGAAATTATTTGCCCGTTACAAACAAGAGCGATCCGTAGTGTGATCGAAGGTGCGGTCTTGAATTCAGGAGGTTGAGGCCTCTGGCCGGGTAGCGTGTGGATTTTAAGGCTCAGGGCCCGCGTAGCAGGGGCGATGCCCGCATCGCACCGTCGCACATGAACTTTAGAAAAGTTGAATAAGGACGCAGGCTTTGGGGCCTGAGTCGACGGTGCAAGGGTTTTGTTTCGGTTGTTTGATGAAGTCCTTCTTCTTCCTGTGAAGTTTAACATTCAGGGTCCAAGTCTGAGGAAAAAAAAGCTTGAGATATCATTGCCTTTGAAGTTGAAATGCCTTCGAAGGGCTGCCTATGTCAGCTGCAGCTCTTCAACATGCGTTCGCATTTTTCTGCTGATTGCGTGGGATTGTTAGGGTTCTGGAAAAGTCAGATGGCCTGACCGGGGGTCGTGGAAGCTGCGCATAGCATAGACCTTGAGCTTCAATTTGGGCCTCCTTCAAACCCTCAAGCATACACCTCTATCTGGCTGGTGCGGCGGGGGTTCAAGTTCAAAGGATCCCTTAAAGGAAGCCTTTACAAAACCCTTAAGGGAAGCCATTGAAAAAACAAAAAAACCCTCCAAGAAGCACCAAAGCTTGGCATCCGCACCTCGCGCTCATATCGTTGTACTTGCTCCGACCTCAGCTCGAAACCACACACCGCAACTCGCTGTCGAGGTCAGAGAGCCAGGATAATAGATTTTAGGGTTTAGGGGTTTAGGGTTTAGGGTTTAGGGTTTAGGGTTTAGGGTTTACGAATCTCCCTGCTGCTATCCTTCTCGCAAGTAATTAAGTATAGTAGCAGCGGCAAGCCGTGGTCGCAGCGTAAGTGGTCGCAGTGTCGTAGTAGCGATAGTGGCAGAGGTAAGGATAACAACAGTAGCAGCAACAGTAGCAGCGGCAGTAGCAGCAGCAGTCGCATCAGCAGCAGTAATAGCGTTGTCGCGATAATTGTAGCACAAGCTTATCTCCTTGTGTATGCTACTCCAGAACAACACTGAAACTAACCCCAAACTGCAAGGTCCTAACACCTTGAAGCACCAAATCCTGCCCACTGGACTACGATCTCTCTCTGTCAAAAGGGCGCAAGAACCTGGACTGGAACCAAGGCACCGGTCGATCACCACCTCGTCACAGACGGGGAGGACGTGCTCGCGGAAGAATCGACGCTGGCGCTTGGCATAGCTGTTAGGGTCCGTGACGCTCGCCTAGGATTCAAGCTGCGAAGGGTTCCGAGTGCAGGGGTCGTGGAATAGGGCCTAAGGTTGCAGGCCGAACCACAAATCCCAGGTCCCTTCACCTAGGGAATACTACCGGAATTCCATCCAGTGATCCCCTTGGTGCAGGCAAGAAACCACCAGCGAACTTTACGTGATAGAATCGATGTTCATGTTCCTGCACCCTAAGCCCACACACCAAACAACAGCAACCCCCAAACCCAAACCCCTTTTGCGGCCTTATAGAAACATGTCTATAAACCTTACAGAACTCCTTGTGCATCAAGCTTGTGCAATCCTCTGAAGATCTGAGCACGCCACGGTTTAGCTCTCATCCCCGCACTTCCACGCCCCAAACACTTATTGCATCCAGGCCTCAAGCACCGAACCCGAACACCCTAAACCCTAAACC
>CAJNDV010030380.1:14794-30988 GCA_905221635.1 Symbiodinium sp. CCMP2456 | reverse complement strand
CTGCCCTGCCCTGCCCTGCCCTGCCCTGCCCTGCCCTGCCCTGCCCTGCCCTGCCCTGCCCTGCCCTGCCCTGCCCTGCCCTGCCCTGCCCTGCCCTGCCCTGCCCTGCCCTGCCCTCCCTGCCCTGCCCTGTCTTGCTGCATGCACGAGCTTGAAATGAAGAAGAGAACTATAGAATGAGTTTAGAGCTAAACCCTAACAGGAATAGGTTTGGGCGGTTTGGCCGCCTCCCCTTTCAAGCTTCTCACCTAGATGTAACCCACAGGCCACTGCTCGCACGAGATGGCCGCCTCAAACAGTGTGGGGTGGGAGAGAGAAAAAAAGCCCTCCACCGTCGGGGCTCCAGCAGCGAATCGTCAAGCTACGATGCACTCGAAACTACACTGTCGCTAGATACTTCCGCTTATGCGCCACTCGACGGCAAACCCTAAAGCCTTCCTGAGGAACTGTACTGCCGTCTGGTCTCTTTACGGCGTTACAGCCATCCTTTACGGGCCGTGGATCTTGGGGGTTTCGGGGTCAACGGTCGTCTGGTGCTTGGTAGGGAATGGGAGAATGGGCTATACTATAAGGGACCTTAAGGGACTATCATAAGGATGCATTCCCCCATTCCCTACTAAGCACCAGACAGGCTAGTGTTTGATCGTTAGGGTCTTGGACCTTGGATTTGCGGCTTCACAGTTAAAGCTGTGGAGCTTGGGCTTTGGATGTTTTGTTGGTTACCTTACCTGGCGTCACCGTCCGCTGTTGACGAGTGCAACAGATACAGATATGTAACTATCTCGCACGAACAGAAACATCCGAACTGTATGTAAGAATGATCGTCCGAGGTGCCCCCCCCCCCCTCAAACCCTCTGCACTTGGGGGCGATGCATAGGCCAGGAACCGAGGTGCTGTCTGCGCACCGATGCTTGAACCCTGACTTCACAGAGGAACCCTGAACCGCTAATGCAGGGGCCCCAAATAGTTACTTATACGATTTTGGAGGCTTCCTATGGTAATTATGATATACCGGGCCCCAAAACCCTATTCTAATTACTCAGGCGCACGTGCAGCTTGAACCAGAGCCAAGCCACAGCACGTCGACAATGCCGATGAAGTAACCTCGCATGGTTCAGGCGGCAGGCACCGTGAAAAAAGGGTGCCCTGATAATTAGAGTTCGGGTCGCCACTACATGCAATACCAGAAAGCCCAATACTCGTTGAGTCCTTGAGTAAGGAATCTACCGGAAATTCCTTGAGATTCCTTTATGTGGAGCAACAGCTCTCGGCAAATTGCCTATTCGAAGAAAACTTTTGAGCTCTTGGGTAATCCAAACCCAGGCCTTTGCACCGGCAGCCGCCGCAACCGCTAGACCAGGAGCATGCCCAATTCCCGAACATCCGAACATCTCCCAAGAACTGTCCTAGACTGTATACCCTCAGACCCCTCTCTTTAAACCCGTGCTGAGGCCGAGGCGTGTGACATGAAAACCCTCAACCCTGAAACCCGAAGTCGACAAACCCTAAGCACTCAAACCCCTAAACACCCCTACCTGGACCCCCAAAGTATGTAGAATAATACCATTTTATGGGCTTTGGGCAATTATTTTGCCTACCTTTGAGGGTTTTAGGTAAAACTGAAGCTGGCGGAAAGCACTGCGACTTGTCCACGCTCTGCCAGGCATGGGGTGGAATCTCATCGGACTCCTTACCCGGCGAACGTCTCGGACACGTGTCAGGTTTACTGTTTAGGGTTTAGGGTTTAGGGTTTAGGGTTTAGGGTTTAGGGTTTAGGGTTTAGGGTTTAGGGTTGGCTTTTTTGTTTAGGGTTTCAGCACCTCAGTATTACTCGGCACCCAGAAATCTAAAGAAACTGCAAAGCCCCATGAAGGGACGCCCTTGCTGATGTTTAAGCCTGTTTTGAGTCTAAGGCTCGGGGCTTCGGAATCAAAGTGCCCTTCTTGAAGGCGTTGAGGGTTTGGGGTCCAATGGTTTAGTGGGTTTGCGGTGCATTTCCACTCAGAGACGCCTGAAAGAATTAGTTTTGGGGCTGCTTCAGCCAATAGTCTAGCATATATTGAAAAGCCCTCAGAAAAAATGCCAACTCATCAAGCACTTCTGGTAACCTGCTTACCGAATGATCCTCTTGGGGCGCGTCTTACGGCTCCGCGCCGAACGGTCTATTATACTATACTTATAGTAAGGAACCCCAAAATAGTACAGGTAACTATTCAGGCCCCTACATTAACCCGCAACCCCGAGACTTTAGCCCCCTTTTCGTGAAGACGTAATGAGCCGATGCATGTGACAGGAGAAAGAAACCCTCAACTTGCTGCACACTGAACTTCGTAAACCCGAACCGACCCTAAACCCTAAACCCTCAATCTAGACCCTAAACCCTCAAAGTAAACCCTAAGCGCTTTTCTCCTGAACCCTAAACCCCAAACCCAAACCGTAAGCCCTAGACCCTGACCCTAAGCCCTTAACCCTAAGATCACCTGACCTACCTTTGAAACCGACTTCTCTGCTGCCTTTCGGGTGCTGGGCGCAGGCCTCCGACACCCGAACCGAACCCCTCCGCCTCCGGGTTTAGGGTTTAGGGTTTCTTTAGAGTTTAGGGTTTGGGGTTTTTAACAGTTTAGGGTTTAGGGTTTTTAGGGTTTAGAGTTTAGGGTTTAGGGTTTCTAGGGTTTAGAGTTTAGGGTTTAGGGCTTTTAGGGTTAAGGCCGGTTAAGGCCTTCCAGTTAGAAGAGGGCATGGTGGTTAACGTACGGGTCTCAAGAATTAGCATAGGGTTTTGGGGCCTCTATTACGCTATACTTATAATGAGGAACCCCCAAAAGAGTATTGGTACTTATTCAAGCCCCTGTAGTACATGATACTGTCATGATGTAAAAGCCGGTGATGGGATCATACGGGTAGATCTCTAAATTAGGGCCGCCTTTTGGGTCCCCAATATAGTACGGCACCCTTATAAAAAGCACCCTAAACGGGACCCCAATTTAGAGAACCACCCATACTCCGACTCCTACCTTGAACCCTAAACCCTAAACCCTAAACCCCTAAACCCTAAACCCTAAACCCTAAACCTTGAACCCAAAAACCCTAAATCCTAAACCCTAAAACCTAAACCCTAAACCCTAAAAACACCCGAACCGCCGGCTCCTGGATCTCCGCGATTCCAATCAGCACCGAGAAGTCGATAATCGAGAACTCGCCTTTTTCAAGCATTCAGCGTTTAGGGTTTAGGGTTTAGGGTTTAGAGTTTAGGGTTTAGGGTTTAGGGTTTAGGGTTTAGGGTTTAGGGTTTAGGGTTTAGGGTTTAGAGTTTAGGGTTAGGATTGGAGGGTTTTGGGGACGGTTTAGGGTTTAGGGTTTAGGGTTTGGGGCTGCTAAAATTTAAGGTGCGTAGGAGTTCGGGTTCTTCTGTTCTTCTGGTGCAATCAGACTTGGTTCGAGCTGGCGGCTCTTGGGCTTTGAAAAGGCATTGAGGGCCAACAGTTGCGGGTGTGGGCTTTCGTAAGTCGCGGTGGAAACCCCAAGCCATCGATTTCCAGCCTTTCTTCGGCGAGCATAACTTGGGCAATGCCCGCTAGGGTTTTTGCAGCCGTATATGTCTCTGTATATATATATATATATAGATAGATAGATATATATATAGAGAGAGAGAGGCAGAGAGAGAGAGAGAGACATATGTGTATCTATCCATCCATCCATCCATCCATCCATCCATGCATCCATGCATCCATGCATCCATGCATCCATGTATCTGTATACTGAACATTTTATGATTCAACGATTTCTGAGCCCACTCTCGGCTCCCTGAGGTCTCTAAGTGCCAAGCCTGGCTCGCCTTAATTATACAGGGGCCCAGTACTTGGGTTTAGGGTTTAGGGTAGCACAAAGGTTCGGCTCCCTTTTTAGAAGGCCGTCTCTAAGGCTCCGAAAAATCCCTGAGCCCCAGCTGGCACCCCAAACGTGTCGGAACCCCCCTGAGGTGCGGGCTGAGGAAAGCCTCAGGCTCAAGCAAACATGTTGCACATCATTTTTGGGTTTAGGGTTTAGGGTTTAGGGTTTAGGGTTTAGGGTTTAGGGATGCGGTGGGCTGGGCTTTGGGGACCTAGAAGGCTTAGGGATGGCAGCTTTGGGGTTCTTCTGTAAGGATTAGGGGCCTCAGACTTAGAGTTTGAGGGTTTAGGGTTTAGGGTTTAGGGTTTAGGGTTTAGGGTTTAGGGTTTAGGGTTTAGGGTTTAGGTGTTTTGTTTTGCTTCGGGACTCCATGGATTTGCCCGGGGCACAGCCGCTGCGCTGTCAGCAGCCATGCCAAGGAAACAACCACCCGATTCGATTACGAACAAGGGGTGAGGGATTCCGGTTTCGGGTTTAGGGATGCCGGTTCTACGGGATTTAAAGGTCAGTTTATTTAGCTGCTGTCGCCACAAGCACAAGGCCTTCAGGAGTAAAGGGTAGGAACTCAGACAGGTCTGGGGCTTCAACAGCTTCATTTGGGGTTTCAGCCCTTTAGCTCACAAGACTCCTGAGGTGCACGGCAAATTTGAGAACTCCCCTGCTGACTCTGCTGGAGCACTTGACAGCTCATGGGGTAAGGAGTGCGTTTTGCACCAGTGCGGTCGGGGATCCAAGAAAAAAGACAGGCTGTTAGGTGGCTCGGTTTGGAATGCAGGCTTTGGGTTTCGAAGGACCTCAAGACTCTCGGCTGAAGCTTGGGGTTTGGAGGTTGATGGATTTGGGGATGAGGGCTTGAAGCTTCATGTGTTTGACGTTAAACCTTGAGAAAAGGGCCAATGCGCCCCCATACCTAAACCCTAGACCCAAAGCCCAGTAAGGTTTGGGGCCGCCAAGCAGCGGTGTCTCTTCCATGCATCTTCTCCTTGGCAATAGAAACGGCTAACCCGGTGTAGGAATTCTAAGGAGTCGTGCTGCCAGGGGCGTCAGGCTTTAGGGGTATGGGGTTTAGGGTTTAGGGTTTAGGGTTTAGGGTTTAGGGTTTAGGGTTTAGGGTCTTAGGGGTTCAGGGGTTGAGGATTTAGGGATTCGGGGGTTTAGGCTTTGGAGGCCCGGAAGAAAACCAAGCTAGACATACAGATATGGTGACATACAGACATGAAGACCTGCAAACAGACCGGGGTGTACAGAGATAGGTAGGTTCTAATCATAGTATAATATACCCCCAAAACTCTATTCTGACCCTTAAGGCCCCTACGGGGATGCAAAGCCAATAAACCGTAAACCCTGAACCCTAAACCCTAAACCCTGAACCCTGAACCCTAAACCCTGAACCCTGGACCCTAAAGCAGACAAGTCTCCAGGCTGGCAGCATCCTCGGGGGACACGGCCAAGCGACATGCATCCGAGATCCAATCCTCGGGGCTTCTCTGAGGGCTTGGGGTTTTAGAGTAAATGGTGTTTCTAGGGCTTAGGGTCAAGGGCTTAGGGCTTAGGGTTTAGGGTTTAGGGTTTGAGGGTTTTTAGGGTTTGGGGTTTAGGGGTTACGGCGCGTTCTCCGAGGGTTTGAGGTTCGGAAAACCCAATTCCAAGAAGCAGCATACCACAGCTTTGTTGCGGGCTTTTGGATCAAAGCTTGAAAAAGAGTGAACCCGGACTGTGACGTAGCTAATGACGGAGAGGACATGTAGCCCAGGCAAAAAACATGCGATTCTTGAAACTATGTAGTAAGCATGCAAACGGTAGAAGTAGCAACAGCAGCGGCCACAAGCGGGAGGTGTTGCTGCTGTTCTGCTGCATCGCCAGTAGCCAGAAGAATCACCACCACTGTGATACACAGAACCACAAAGCACGAATCCCTAAACTTAGTCTCGCCGCTTAAACTTTTGGATTTAAAGCATTTAAAGACTCTATATGCCTCAAGGCTTCAGGTTCTGTAGAGTGTTGGTCCAAAACCGCCCATAACCCGTCTCAAACCCTACACCCTAAGCCCTAAGCCGACTATCACACTCCAGGTGTCTTCGTCCTTGCGAACTTTCTCGGAATCATCCTGGCAAGCCGCAGTTCTGCAGGTTCGGCGCGGCCCTTCCCCGCGAGTTTAAAGTCCTAAACCCTGAAGGCTGAGCGAAGCGACCGATTCCTCGCAACATCAGTATTGGGGGTTTCCGAAAATAGGGGACCCTAATATAGTACCCTACATAATGGGTTCCCTACTATAAGGACCCCAAATAAGGTACTCTAATTTTCGGAAACTCCCGTATAGGAATCTTCATCGTGAGTATAGGGTCCAGAGGTTTTTAGAGAAGGGTCGTGTTGTTATGGGGGCCATACGGGAGTAGTAGCACCAGGTGCTGCGACCTCGATGTTAGAATCACATCATGACGCAGAGTTGCTCTCTCTACTTCCCGAATTCCTGCAACTAAACCTTGAGGCTCAAACCCTCCACCCCAATATCCTAAACCTTCGCCATCTCTCCTTGTCTCTAAAGCCGAAACCCACAGAGTGCAGACCCCAAAGGCCCAAGTCCATAAGGGGCTCCCAAGAAGGCCTCTACCCTTCAAAGAGCATTCACCAAAAAGGCTTGAAGCGACCAGGCATGAATCAGCGGCCTTGTCCGTCCGCGTCGCCACAATCCCCATCACCATCACCCCCATCATCCTCATAAGCCTCATGAGCCTCATCATCATCATCATCATCATCACCAACATTGCATTAATCAACATGACCACCACCATCGCCGTTGGTACCAGCACCATACATCACGGCGCCGCCGCTCATTCCTCGTCATATCTTCCACGAGACCATCTGTGGCAAACAATGTACACCTAATGAAGACTTCGCCCTCATCCTCGGCGTCGGCATATGGAGCCCGAAAGCCACCCTCCTCAAACACCCATCCCTCAACCCTAGTTCAACGCCACACATCCATTCCCAAACTACCCTAATTAGGTGCTGAAAAACCCATACTTTTTGCATCAGGGCTTGTGCAATCGCCTGAATGTCGGAGCACAGGGAGGTTTTTTAGCACCCTAAGCCCTCCATCCCAGTCTCGGAAAATTCGCCGAAGCCCTTCCACGAAACTCGGCTCAGGGAGTGGCCTTCACCCTGCGGTTGTGGGTGGAGCCCTTGAGGTCGTACATCCGGCTCATCCTCATCGGGTTTAGGGTTTAGGGTTTAGGTCTCGGGAGGGGGACGGGCCCTACCCGGACCAGAAAAACTCTCACTTTTTGGGCGTGAGGTTCCCAGAAAGTCTACATCAAGGCTTTGGGTGTGAATATCCTCCAAGAAGTGAAGTGAGTTCTGGTAGTTTGAGGTGGGGTTTTCTTGGTGTAGAGTCCATTTTTCAGAAGCGCGGGTTTACAGCGTCGGCTTTACCTAGGGTACAGCGGATCTACACTAGAGTTTGCGGGTTTAGGTCTTAGGATTCTTGAGGGCTTCGGGTTTACAGTTTGCAATGGGGGTAGCTTCGCGGTGGTATGGCTAGAAGAATTATATCTTTGCTTGTGCCTCCCGCTCACGGTCTTGTTCACGACGTTCGGGGCTACGCAAGTGTCCAAACATACATTCGTATCTCTGCGGGCTTGGAACCTTCCATCCCAAACAGCAGGGAGGCGCTAGTGGATCGGAAGAGAGAGCCTGAACCGGAAAGGCCTTGTCATGGGCCAGTGCCCTGTGTCCAGAAAGAGTCCGGACCACAGGGCTCTCAAGCTTCGCCCCTTTACAGCCACCGGCGTTGCTAAAGCGGGAATCAACTGCTGGGCCCCAAACGCAGAACCCTCACAGCCCCGAAATGTTGTGATTTTCCTACACAGAACCCTTTCAGCATGGGCTTGGATTGTGTGCCAGCGAACACACCTCAACAGCAGGGCCTTCTCGTTTAGTTTAACGAGGGATGCAACCGGAGGAGTGAACACAGAACCCTGAAGCCCGAACCCTAAACCCTTTTCGTTCACAAGGGACTCGACTGCTGCCCTTACTGCCCAGCTTGACCCACAAGACAGTACTCATGACTGCGAACCCTAAACCTTTTTTGCATCCAGCCTGCAAGAGCCGAACCGTAAACCTGAAACCCGAAACCCCAAGCCCGAAACCCGCGGCAAGCGGCTGCACTGGCGAGTCAAAGACCGAGCGCATGATGGTGAAGTAGCGCTGCCCCAACCCAGAGCCCATGTCCTCGGGCGTTGGGGCTTGGGGCTTACATTTTTGGCTTGGGGGGGCAGGGTCCTAAACCCTAAGCCCTTTTGCTGCAGGCTTGCAAGCAAGAACGCCTGGTTTACTGCCCTTCTTACACAGGCTTGATTGGAGCTCGCCCGGCCAATGTCCCTCAAACCCAAACCCTAAACCCCAAACCCCAAACCCTAAACCCTTCCCCGAAACCCCAAACCCGGGTGGTAGGGCTGTCACCGCAGCCTCGGAAACGAGCAGGCTCTCGGCCCTCACGGCTCAAAACTTAGCCTTCAGGCACCCGAAGGAACTGACACGGTTTAGGGTTTAGGGTTTAGGGTTTAGGGTACAGATACTGCCACAACCTGAAAAAAAAAACACGCCCCAAAACAGCCTTCGGGTGGAGGCTTTCTTGGTGGGGTCTTGGGTGTGGGGCTTGCCTGTATCGCCAGGCGAGAAGCATGAAAAACTGGCTTCCCCGAGAAGCTTTAGGAGCCGAGCGTTATAGTACTTCAAAACTTTCGGGCTTTAGGGTTTTCGGGTTTCGACTCACACACTCGNNGAAGCTGGCATGGCAAGAGAAGGTCCAGGGTTCTAGGGCAAGGCCGACACCTCGACTTTGCATCCGTCCTACTTATACAGGGATAAAAAGGGGGGAAGAGTATAAATTAACCCGTCAGGCGCCTCGGTTGGGTGCTCTTGGGATCTTATCTGCGCTTCCTCTTTCCAGACGGGAAGCAATTCGATACAGCCCGACATAGAGCCCGAGAATGGAGCCTTCCTCTCCGGCAAGGTGGCTGACGTAGCCTCAAGTGAACTTAGAATCTCGGTAAGCAGGTTCGAAGGGTGATCGAACTGATAGTCCTCGTTGATTCCCGGCCATGACGTACGCTATGGTTCAGACCCCCTACATACAGAAGAGACACGAACGATCCTTGAGGGTTTGTTGCCTCCCTTTTAGGGTTTAGGGTTTAGGGTCCTTGAGGGTTTAGTCTTAGTTTTAGGGTCACCTTTCCGGGCATCAGACTTGTTGGGTTCACGCCTACACAGGAGCAAATCGAACTCCTGATGAGGACTAAGCATAGAAGCCTAAATAATCAGAAGAAGGTTCCGGGTGCATATTGGGAGATATTTGATAAGGACTACAAGGAGATGTTCGTAAACAAACACTAATTATTTGTTTAAAGTGCCCGCATTCTCGCCGAAGAGCTCGGAAGAATTGCCTCCAGCCCTTTCCCCTCGGCATCCGAGATGCTCCTTGGTGTCTCTGAATGGTTCAATCAAGGCTCTACCGCGTTGCTTGGTTTTTTTGCTGCAAGCTTGCAAGCAAGAACGCCTGGCATTGTTTGCTGCAGGCTTGCTTGGCCCTAAACCCAAAACCCTAAAGGGTGTTTGAAGGTGGCGTTGAAGGCTTCGGCTTCTATCAGTGCGATACGACTGGCTGCAACTCTAGGGTGTAGACAGGGCTTTGGGCTGGTAGTGTTGTTGAGGGTATTCATACGTATAGGTTTTACCCAGGTTTTAGCTAAAGGTTTTGGGCGTCCTATACGGGTGTTTGGTTCTATCTGTGGCGCTTAAAATGAGGACATGTTCAGCAAGGTCTGCAAAGCTCACTCTACGGTAGGCTCTATGACTTGATTTAAAAAAATATCAAGGTTCAGAGTTGCTAGGTTTAGGGCTTGGGTTTAAGGTTTCGGGCGCTTGAGGTTCTGGGTTTTGGGCTCAGGGAAAATCTCCTGATCGATTCCAGCATGATTTGGGTTTGAGTGGATGGCTTCATGAAAGCCAAATTCTGGATTCAAAAGCCGAGCCGATAACCCTCGTTTTCTTTGCTTACC
The DNA here is from genome assembly GCA_905221635.1 of Symbiodinium sp. CCMP2456. Classification (NCBI taxonomy): domain Eukaryota; class Dinophyceae; order Suessiales; family Symbiodiniaceae; genus Symbiodinium; species Symbiodinium sp. CCMP2456. Next base: position 21,038 of record CAJNDV010030380.1, on the reverse strand, counting down.
GTAGACCCTAAACCCTAAACCCTAAACCCTAGCAGTGGTCGCCTTTGGAGGGCGGCCGAATGTCTTTTTAGGGCTGGCCGGGGGCAAGGAAAGAGCCTAGTGCTATCGGTACTGACATCGTATGAGCAATCTTGCCCGCTCTGGCGGCATTGGATACACAACTCTATCCAGATGTAGCAGTGACCAAAAAATACAGGCCCTGTGCCCTAAACCCTCAACCCCCAAAACCCTAAACCCTAAACCTGTTCCCTCCAAGAGTCTTGATGATGAACTTCCCCGATTGGGAGATGAAAAACATCTCCCCAGACCTCGGGGAAGTTTCCAACATCTTCTACATGCACAGTCCGATGAGAAAGGTGTCCAGCCACGGAAGCCCACTGTCCTTGCCGAAACGGCCTTTTTCGGAACTCCGAAAACCCTGGACGAGCCCGAAACGTTATGAAGATCGATGAGGGTTGGGAGCTAGGATTAGGGGGACCCTTGGGGATATAGACCCTCTCAATAAGGTCCCTGTTAAGAGAGCCAAAAGTAGGGTTCAGAAGGGGTACCCTTTAAGGGATACCCCTAATAATGCTACCTAGGGTTGGCTCCCTTAGTTCGAGGAACTCGTTGGACCCTGCACATCTTAAGCATCGGCGCTCTGGGCAGACTCGACTTGGAGACTCGTCGGGCGCGCGACACTTCTGGGAGTTTCCGAACATAAGGGGTACCTTATTTTGGGGTCCTTATAATAAGGATCCTACTGTTTAGGGTACTATATTAGGGTCCCCTATTTTGGGAAACCCCCTTATAGAACTATGAACCATGAACCAATATTGGTACGATTTTTTGCCTCCTGCATGGTTGAGCGAATAGTAGTACGATTAAATGGAGGGGGTCATGGGGTTTGGGGTTTCGGCGCTCACACCTCAGGACACTCCAGGCGAGGCATGTGGCACGAGGTCTGCAGGGAAGTGAAACGCTCGGCTTGGGGTTTAGGGCTTGGGCTTGGTGTTATCATAAACATTATTCCTATGCTGTTGCACGTCTTTTGCTTTCAGTCGACGGATGCCAAGTTTGCCTGGTGGCCGCAGAACACGCAGACAACAAACAACAAACTCCCGAAACATGAAGCGGAATTGCCCACAAAGCCCAATTCCCCAAGCAATATACCTCACCTCCTAACAAGAACCCGCTATACTTCAACGTGTCGTCCCATTGACCAGAGGGATCCGTTTACGAAGACTCTAAGCCGGCCCATCAAAAGGCTGTTAAAACCAATCAGAAGCCGAAAATTGAGCCACTGTCTCCGCGATCCTTTCGGACCGGATATAGGGTTTAGGGTTTAGGGTTTAGGGTTTAGGGTTTAGGGTTTAGGGTTGTGGGCAATGCAGCAGAGAAGCTTGCTGTTCGTACCTGGTGGCTGAGGGTGTGAGGGGTTGGGTTTCAGCCTTTCTGGTCTTGACCCTTTCTTGCAACTGGCTTGCAACGTCACGCCCTAAACCCTAAACCCTAAACCGTTGAAATCTCGCGACTCGGGCTGGTCTGGTGCCGTCCCCGTGCGGTCCGAGAACCCTCAACTTTTAAAGCCTTTTTTCAAGACGCCTACCGCCAGTGACTCCAGGGGGCGTAATATTATGCTAACCTTGACGGCTTGATTATGCTTAATTTAATGGTTGTGACGGTTGCAATGATGATGTTTCTGACCATCAGGATGACTGGAAGTTTTCGGACGGCAAGAATTCATCCACCCATCTGCTCATTCGGTGAAACAGGCACCGACGGGGCTTCTTTCGAATATGTGGACTCCGGATTAGCTCCGTACCATTTTTCGATTATGTTAGGTGCCTTCTGTTCTGAAAAAATCAAACTTAGGCTGGAGGGCTGTGCAGGACATCACTTTCGGTTTCTCCTTTGAACCCTAAATAAACCCTGAACCCTAAACCCTTTTTGACACATGATGCCTTAGTCTGCCGCCTGCCGCACAAAGAAACCACCACTTCACAAAACTTCACAACAACCCATTTGGGTAGTTCTCTGGATTAGGGTCCCATTTTAAGCTCTTTTTATAAGGGTGCCGTACTCTATTGGGGACCTAAAAAGGGGCCCTAATTTTGAGAACTACCCATTTGCAGAATAAGCAGTCACTCTTTTGCGCGGCTTCATGCACCGTAAGATCTGACCCATATGAACCCTTTCCCTGACCCTGAACCATAGATCGCACCGCCTAAACTACACCCGAACCCTACACCTAAACCAGAAAGCCCAACCCGGCCATTAAGCCGTATCGTATCCCTCGAAATCATTCCGACGGCCTTTCTGTGATTTGTGGTCCAACTTTTCGTGGCCCTAAACCCTAAACCCTAAACGTGCGCTCCTTATGTAAGTGAAGGGTCTTGGACTCTCTGTTGTTCGGAAGATCAGCGAAGCGGCTGAGAATGCGAATCGGCTGCGCCGGATCCCCCAACTCCTCCAGTAAGACGTCCTGATCTCCGGGCACTAGGAGGGTAGTTCTCTAAACTACCCTTTTTTGCATCAGGACTTGTGCAATCGCCTGAATGTCCGAGCCCTAAACTACCCTAAACCCTAAACCCTAAACCCTAAACCCTAAACCCTAAACCCTAAACTAGGGTCCCCTTTTTGGGTCCCCAATCTAGTACGGCACCCGAATAAAAAGGACTCCAAAAGGGACCCCAAGTTAGAGAACTACCCATGAGGGAATTGAATCGAGTCTTTGGGGTTCCAGATTAAATGCTTCAATCCTTCAGGCCTTTATGACCAGGGGCTTGACAACGTACAACTGACCCATAACCAGCTGACTGCAGTTCCTTGCATTTACGGGGGAAGGTCAAGCGCTTTACATCGCGCTCTGGATGGCAAACTCGATTTGCGACAGAACATAGCACCTGCAACATGCCATTCTAAGACTGATTAAGTCACCCTCGGATCCTTGTTATGACTCAAAGTCTGTTACTTGTTTGAGGTGTTGGGCACATGGCATCTTAAGCATGTCCCAGCGTGTTAGACAAGCCCTTCCGGCCTTAACAGGCGTCTTTTCCGCCAGGCGTTTTTAAGTCTTTGCCCCGACCACCCGCCACCCCCCTCCCGCAGCGTTCCCAGCCCTGCGCGCGTCTTTACACCACCCAGAGACTCCAATACCCCTTCATTAAGGAATATACCTTAAATCATATTAGGAATCCTACTATACTTTAAGGTATATTCCTTAATTAAGGGACCTTCCCTGCCACCCCCCACTCTCCCGGAAGCGTCGCCGCATCTTTTAAGCCTCCTCGGGCGCCTTCCACGCATCCGGTCCCCCCTCCTGGGTCCTGGCGTCTTTAAACGTGGTTTAGGGTTTAGGGTTTAGGGTTTTTTCCGCTAATTTCCTCTGACACAACCTTCCCATCCCCGCACGGCGACGACGACCAACCCCATGTCGTTCTCGGAACCGCACACAGCCCGGAGGGACGGAAAGACAGAAATGCATCTGCGAAGAGAGGCAAAACGAATGTAAACAGGGTAAACAGACGTGATCCGTGGAGAGAGAAAAAGAAGAAGCATCTGGGAAAAGAAGCATAAAGCAGCCAGGGAGAGAAAAAGAAGGGTCTGGAAGAAAGAGGCCTAGTGGCGGGGGTCAAAACGGGGCCGTTGGCCCATGCCGTGAAATAACAGAGAAGTCCCAGCAGCTGGAGTCACGCCGGCTCGACCCTGGCACATGCCATGCAGGAGGCTCACCTGAGACACCAGGCTCAAGATTCACGGGTTTACGACCTAAACTTAGTTAAGATGTGCTTTATGTCTTTGGGTTTCATACGGTTTCGACTACCGCAAATCGCACAATAACACTTTCGCGACAAGTGGCAACGCAGAACAAAGGACTGAAAAAGCTGGAAACCCCAAATACCACTGCGGCTTCGACACGCCAAATGCCTGGAACGGCAAGCAGACGTCTCCCGGACTTTCCGTGCAGAAAGCCTGAGGAAGTGGACCAGCAACTCTCACACCCAAAAGGACCCTACACCCTGTACCCTTTTGCATCCAGGCCTACTGCGACTGCCGGGTACCCCTGAAAGGAGAGAAAACTGAGGGCCAGGCAAATCTAACCCTAAACCCCAATCCCTAAACCCTAAACCCTAAACCCCAAACCCTAAACCCTAAACCCTCAACCGCACCTCGCCTCCTCCCAAAAGGACCCCAGGTCCCCTGCGCATTCGATGCTCCAGGGAGGAAATCTTTCATTTAAGATGCTTCAGATCTGAAATTCCTTGAAAAGATAACACACTTTCACAAAGCAGGCTACTAACCGGAAATTAAAAGTGCATGATAGCAGGTGTTCTGCTTGCGGGGTATTGCCGCTACAAGCTCGGGGTGCGCCAGGCTACCCGTCGGGTAGTTAACGTCATGCGGGATCGTTGTTCTCAGGCAGAAGGCAGGTCTGTGTGCTAAGTGCTCGGTTCCGGGTCGTCGTCCCACCACACCCCCACTACTACGATTATCACGACGGCGACGACGAGGACGACTACTACTTTGATGGTGGTGATGATGATCTCGCTGGTGTATTCTGCGTTGTGGACATCGCAAAACTGTTCATTGACAGCGACGCCCATCACCTGCAGAACCATCGTCCTGCCAGAACCATGTTGGACGGGCGCTTTGAATCAGAAACGCGCATCGCCGCAACCATCATGTCTTTACGCAAGGTTATCGAGAAGCAGCACCACGGAGGCAGTGAATAACGCTAAGCTACACGGGCGCCGAGGGGCCTGCCAAGGGCAGCTGACAGCGCAAGAAGCGAAACGGCCATAATGAGCAACATCGACCACAAAACTCGTAAGAGTATGAAACCCTATTTGAATCATCGATGGAATCGCCAAATCCTGATTGCTAGGACCCCTGCAATAAAACTTTTTTCGACCCCACAACAATTGGCAGCCAAGGCAACGCAACCGCCCGCCGGGATCTCGTAGGAGCACCTTTCCACCTCCCCAGGCCCAAGGAAGGGCTCACTCCCAAAGACATCCTCCACGGCCGACCTCGATTAACACATTGAGGTCGGACGCGATTTGGGTGCTCACACTATTTATAAGTTTGCGAAGTACCGTGAGCCTAACCTACCGCAGGCAGCATGTTGAAAACCCTTGCCCGCGGCATCTTCCCGGACATCCACTTGCCAAGCTGCAGCAGCGGGGCCAGTGCTTCTTCGACATGGTGCACTGCCTGTCCCGAAACAGAAAGTCTGCATGCGGTGTACTTTTTAGAGTTTTATCATCCCAACGGCTTTTTCGCCATGTGAATCATGATGCACGTCTTTTCGGCGACAACAATAAAACGAGCTAGCGTCTGAATGAACACGTGACAGGCCACTGCTGCATCACGCAGAAAACCACAAACCCCAGCCACCCGCACACCTGGATGATCATGGGGAGCGACGTGACCACCCGCTCTGCAGGACTCGCTGCTTCTCCAAAGCAGCAAACTATGCTCTCGCATTCGAGGGTGATGTCCTTCGGCTGGCATGTGCTGAGCTGCGACATTGCTTGCCAGCAAGAACTGCACTCGGCATGCCAGGGCCTGCCCTACCTGTTGCTAATTGTGCACAGGCCTCCAGGTCCGACATTGTTCGGCCATCTCGTCCGAGTATCCCCTCCTGGTCAGCTTCACGACAAACGGCAGCTTCTAGCAAACTTTTGCGTTTACCGTATAAACGACACGTCAAACCTTTTAATGATGCCGCCGGAGATGCAACCACACTCGCGCTGGACTTCATCTTCTGCATGATTTTGAAGTCTCGTGACGGTTTGCTTTTTGGCAGCTCCACCCGGAGTTTCCGGAAGCTCCTCAGTTCCAAAATTGGTCTGCCAACCGCGGCTGCGTTGTGCACATAAACACAACCCACGGATAGCTCCATAAACGGAGAAAAGCCGTATGCATTCTATTATGTATTTTATGGCATGATTGCACATTTATGTTACTCTATCTATTCTCTCTTGGTGATCATGTGCCCCGGCCTTTTTGACACAATGATTGTTCCCACCCGCTCAGCTAGATCTGGGGCGAGCATTGGTCGGCATGGCTTCCGGAATATGGTCGGAAAGATCAGCTTGCGCTGTGTAGAAGCCAAGGCACGCTGCAACAAGCAGTTTAGCCGCGGCGCCACTTGGCAACTGGGGCATCGCACTGCGATCGCACCGTTTGGGTTCCCTCCCTTTCGTTGTGTTTTCTTCGTGCCGGTTGGCGAAAGTCCAACCGCTGCGGCTTCGGCGAG
>CAJNDV010030380.1:0-11920 GCA_905221635.1 Symbiodinium sp. CCMP2456 | reverse complement strand
CTCCTACTCCTACTGAAACTACCACTACCACCACCACCACCGCCACCACTGCTACTACTAGTACGACTACTACCACGACTACTATTATTACTACTACTACTACTACTACTACTATTACTACTACTACTACTACTACTACTACTACTTCTACTACTACTTCTTCTACTGCTGCTACTACTACTACTACTACTACCACTACTATTACTACTCCTACTACTACCACTACGATTACAACTACGACCACTACGACGACTGCGACGACTACGACGACTACAACTACCACCACTACCAGTACAACAACAACAACTACAACTACTACTACTACTACCACTGCTACTACTGCTACTACTTGTACTACTAGTACTCTTAGTACTACGAGGACTACTAGTACTACTACTACTATTGGTGCTACTACTACCACCACTACTACTACTACTACTACTACTACTACTACTTTCCACTATTACTTTACTACTACTACACTACTACTACGACTACAACGACTACTACTACTATTACTACTACTACTACTACTACTATTATAGTACTACTACTATAATCTTTCTACTTCTATACTACTACTACTACTACTACTACGACTACTACGACTACTACGACTACTACGACTACTACTACTACTACTACTGCTACTACTACTGCTACTACCACTACTGCTACTACTACCCCCACGCTCACCAACATCATCACCATCATCATAGCCATCATCATAGCCATCATCATCATCATCCTCATTTCGTACCATGTTGTATCATCATATATCATCGTCGTCATCATCATCGTCATCATCATATGATGTGTGTCATGATCAGTAGCATGGTGACCGCCGCTGGCGTGGAATCATTGGGAGTCATCAAACTATTTTTTCCTACGATTTTTTAAGACGCTGTGAGAACCCTGCGGGAACCCGTCTGTGAAAAAACTGTGCAGGGAATCTCTGAGAGACCTGTGCAAAACTGTGGGAAAACTAGGAAAGTGTCAGTTATGATTTCTTGATCGAGCTTCTGTACCTGTGGTAGAGCAAGCACATCATTAAGCCACCACCCCCCCCCTTCCAGAAAAAAGATGAAAGCATAATCGAACGTCCGAGAGAGCAAAATACAGAAATCAGTGGGCGCCGAGCGGGCCCGGTCTCTACAACTACTGCTACTACTACTACACTACTGCTGCTACTAGTACTAGTACTACTACTACTACTACTACTACTACTACTACTTCTACTATTATTACTACCATGACATGTATCAGCGGCGTGCTCTGTATGTTGGTGGTCTTGCGGCAAAGGTTATGACAAAGCTTGCTCGAGCAACGGCGCCTCGCCGGAAGGCTTGGAAAAGCGAGCAAAACGACCACATCATGCAAGGGCACACGGAACAGGCAGCACGGCTTCGCCGTCTCGGCTGGGGTCGCCATGCGGTGTTGCGCTGGCACTGTGTATTGCCAGCAAAAACGTGGGAGCGTCCCGGCCGTGAAGCTGCAACGAAAGAAGGTGCCGGGGCCGTGCCTGGGGCGCATACCATCCGTCATGGTGCCCCGTAAAGTTACACATTGCCTCGCAAATCCATTCGGGCAAGCATCTTGGGCACCAAGTGTCATGGTTTCACCCCCCCCCCCCCCCCCCCGCCCCGTGCCAGTGCGAGCCCAGCGATAAAAACACGCGCCTTTCCTTGCACACGGTGTGCTCTCGCCGCCTCGATCCTTGCACATCCTGCGGCCGCATATCCCGGTGCTACCGGTTACCCATCGCATGAGCTTGAACTGTATCCGCACCCATTGTGAATGGGTGTAGGCCGCCTCGACAAAGGCTTGCGAATAAGAAACAGAACAACTGACGAACTGCTGCTGAAAACCACGATACCTTGAAGCAGTCTCAATGACTCAGAACCGTGTTTGGAATGTCATCTGTCAACTTTGCTGGATATTCTTAGGAAAAACCGCGGGAAGCGATGAGCTCATGCAACATGTTGCAACCGCCACGCTGCAGCTGCAAAGCTCGGACTGGAATGCTTGTTCGGACCAGCTACGATATGTTTTGCGTTTTGTTGCATTGCTGAGTTCCACTAGGCAGTGCGCTGTTGTGGCTACTGTTGGGTGAAACCAGTGTCATAAACACATTAGGTCATTAGGTGACAATCCGAAAATCATCAACATCATAAGGAGCAGTCAGCTGCACGGCCCATGCGCGAGCATGGCGAAGACAAGACGGAAAACAATCCGCTACACCGAAAACAGTTGAGGCGCGTGCGGTACGCGATCTTCCGAGGTCCGAGACAGTACCCAGATTCTGCCCCAAAGCGGTCCGTTGTTGAAAGCAGGGCGCAAGCTCGTGACACGACGCTTGGGAGGTGCGCACACGACCGAAGATTGTTATGTTCTGAGTCCACTGGTAGACGGCGAACTTAGAGCAATTGAATGCGAGCTCAAACATGCGCGCATCGATGAGAAGCTGATGCGACATTTTCCCGCCGCAATTTATGCGGGTAGCTGATCCGGAAGGTGATGGACGAGCCTGGAGGTCATCGCGAGTCCACCGTATGGCTGCAGTGAGGTTCGGCTCGTGACAGCAGGATGCCCGATCGATGCGAGATATGTTCCTGGCCCCGGGCAATGGGGGACGGAGCAGGCGCACTATGGTGCAGTGTCGCGCATTGCAGGACGCAGCGGAATCACCTTTTCACCGGCTAGGGTGACCGATGGCAGCGCACGCTGGACTGGGGGAGCTTGTAAAGTCGGCTTGATGTTAGAGTCAAGTATCGAACCAGTGCTTCGCGAAACTGACCATCAACGGTCCAAGACCAAACTGAGCACTCTTCGTCAGGTCCGTCGCTGTGTGCGCAGGTTTGTATCTTTCTGGAGCAGCGGTCGTGTTCGCATCTGCACCAAAGACTGTGTTGCCCTGCGCTTTGCGCTTCGGTCATGTAACTGAGGGGCCTCAACTAGCAAGAAAAGTGTGTTGGTGTACTTTGTAGTTTATGTACCAGATACTAAGCAATAATACTATATGGTAGTTATTCAGACCCCTATATGAGCCAGCTTACAAGCGTACGTCGTGCTGGCCCTGTGCCAGTTCAACGATGCGTCCTGTTGACAACCAGCAAGCTCGCATCAATAAACTTGTTAGAAACAAACTAGAAAGCATCGCGTTCCGCCGCTGTGCCCAAAGCAAAGCGCCGAGCTGATGTCGGGGCAGCAGGAAAGCCACAAGGTTGCCCATGTAACAGGGACCGTGGATTCAACTCCGGACGTGACATGCTTCGGCGTGAGTTGCGGCGCAGGAAGACGAAACTTCCGAGCAGAGTACCAAGTTAAGCGTTGGCTCCAGCCGGGTCTTCCCTAATACCACGAGAAGCTCTTTGCAAGCCCGCCTCAGAGGGGCAAAAACGAACTCTTGTCCGAACCGTGTGGGTCCCTCAACCCTAGACCCGGGTGAAGGCAGCCTTTCTGAATTTCTGTCTCCCCCTAAACCCTAAACCCTAAACTCCCTGTTTCTCCTGGTATCCTTCGCCCTAACCTCGTGGTGACAAACCGACCTGGGAACCTCCGAAAGCGACAAGCAGTCCCTGGTTGCAAGGAATGGGGCAAGCGATAGTAGAGTTTAAGGCTTGGGGTTTGGGGAGCCTTCCAATCTAAATCATTATGAACCTTTTGAATACCTGGCAGAAAACCTTGCTAAATCATTATGAACCTTTTGAAATCTGCCAGAAACCCCTTATTATGGTAGCCCTTAATCAACCCTAAGACCACATCGCAGCTGCCCGGCGATTCGCCGTTCAGCTGGCCAAATCCCTGGATGCGACGAAGCGGCTTCTCCTCCCCTACTTTCCGGTAGCGCTTCCAGTGCCTCTTCCTGGGGTTTAGGGTTTCAGATTTAGGGTTTAGGGTTTAGGATTTAAGGTTTAGGATTTAGGGTTTAAGGTTTAGGGGCCTGTTCCTGGGGTGGCAAGTAGCAAAAGTTGTTCAATCAAATTCGGGTGTGTTCCAAGATTTAGCCCAAAGCCGAAACAGGCCTATGCGCGAAACCGTCGTCTCCACCAACCTTTGTACCCCAAGCCCTAGACAAACCCTAGAACCCTTCTAAACCTCCCAAAGGAATCTTGCCTTGTTCTACTTCTTGAGGGTTTAGCGTTTAGGGTTTGGGGTTACCCTAAACCCTAAACCCTAAAACCCTAAACCCTAACCCATTACCCGAAACCCTAAACCCCAAACTCCAAAACCCCTAAACCCTAAAACCCTAAACCCAAACCCATTACCCGAAACGCTAAACCCTAAACTCTAAATGCTAAAAACCCCTAAAACCCTAAAACCCTAAACCCAAACCCATTACCCGAAACGCTAAACCCTAAACTCTAAATCCTAAAAACCCCTAAAACCCTAAAACCCTAAACCCAAACCCATTACCCGAAACGCTAAACCCTAAACTCTAAACCCTAAAAACCCCTAAAACCCTAGCCCAAACGGTCTGCTGAACTCTTTGGCGCAGGGTGCAGCTGAAGTTTGGCAACCTGTTGGAGAGCCGCAAATCGCTGCTGATCCGCGGCCTCCCCGTCACCTTCTGGGTTTAGGGTTTAGGTTTAGGGTTTTAGGGGTTAGGGGTTAGGGTTTAGGGGTTTAGGGTTTAGGGCTTTAGGGGTTTAGGGGTTTAGGGGTTTAGGGGTTTGGGGTTTATGGTTAGGGTTCAAGGTTTCAGGTTTAGGGTTTAGTGTGTAGGGTGTAGGGAATTTAGGGTTTGTGGTTTTGGTTCACGGTTCAAGGTTTAGGGTGTAGGAATTTAGGGTTCAGGGTTGAGGGTTCAGGCGACATGAGGTTGAAGGGTTTGGGGCTCCTTGAATCGCTGGGTCTGACGGATCCTATATGACTGGGACCCTAAACCCTAAACCCTAACCACTACTTTTGCAGTGAGTCTCTGCATGCGATTGGAGTGCACCGACAACGTCCGACCATCAATCCAAAAAAACCCGAAACAACCCTAAACCCTAAACCCTAAACCCTATAAGCCCTAAACCCTAAACCCTATAAGCCCTAAACCCGAAACCCGAAACACCCCGGGTTTAGAGCTTGAGGTCTCGAGTTGGAGGCGAACTTAGGCCTCGTAGCTTCGGGGTTGAAGGTTTAGGGTTTAGGGTTTAGGGTTTAGGGTTTAGGGTTTAGGGCTTAGGGCTTAGGGCGAACTTAGGCCTCGTAGCTTCGGGGTTGAAGGTTGAGGTTCCGGCAGTTTCGGAGCGGGGGGGGAAATGCAAAGTACCCAGGCCGGAGCCCAAAAGCCACCAACTGCCAAAACTCGAGAGGAAATACGAAAAAAAAAATATCTAGAGTTTTCGTGGGCTTTTCTGTCGTTCTTTGGGGCTTGGGGATTTTGGGCACCCTATCCGAGATCGTAGATGCACTTGGTCTCCTGCAATAGGGCTTTTTCTCGTCCTGCTAAGGACGGAAGAGGCAGCGAGATGCTCAAAGCCTGAGGACTCCAACCTTGAAGGCCAGACTGTAAGACCCGGCTCAGGGCCTTAGGGTTTAAGGGTTTGGGGTTTCGGGCTTAGGATTTCGGACTTAGGGTTTAGGGGTTTAGGGTTTCGGGGTTAGGATTTATCGGGTTTGAGGTCCAAGGTTTAGGGCATACGGTTTGAGGCGTAGGGTTGAGGCTTGAGGGACGCTTTGCTCGCGGATGCAGGCCTGAGGGAGTCTGGTCTGTGTGATTCACCACATAGTCATCCCGTGCTTTGCCTTGGCTCTGCAAGGGCGGGTGCCTCTTTGCGCATAGACATATGGAAAATATGCATGTAGATACATACGTTGACATTCACCTTGCATCTTTGCACACATACTTCTTCCGCGTGTTTATAGATGCTACAGAGACTGCGTGCTTCTGCAATTTGTTAAGGTACGTCCTGAAACTCGAGAGACAAATCTTCGAGGAACCCAGACCCAAAGAAAGGAAGTGGGCATTTCAGAATATAAGGGAAGTTTAGGGTTTAGGGTTTAGGGTTTAGGGAAAATTCTTAACAACCCCACAAAACAGCTCAAGCAGGTCGCTCCGATGGAGCCCAGAGCCCTAAACCCCACAGCCTCAACTCTAAACCTTACGAACTAAACACACTCATACGCAATCGTCTCCAACATCCTCATAGACCCCTCATAGAAACCCTAAACCCTAAACCCCTAAACCCTAAACTAAACCCTAAACCCCACATGGCCCGAAATCCTCAAACTCCCCAAAACCCAAAACCCAAAACCCAAAACCCTAAACCCTAAACCCTGAACCCTAAACCCTAAACCCTAAACCCTAAACCCTGAACCCTAAACCCTGAACCCTGAACCCTAAACCCAGCTGCGGAAGGCGTTGGCAAAACGGGTCATCAATGCCGAGCTGATGGTGCTTCCTGGGATCCCATACACGTTTAGGGTTCAGGATCTTGTTGGTTTTTAAGGGGTTTGGGGTTTAGGCTTTAGGGTTTAGGGTTCAGGGATCATACCAGGTTTCATAAAGCCTCGAAAGGGTCTTACGGGGCTCTGCAAAGTGGATGATCAAGCGCTTAAAGTGGAGGGCTTTACAGAGCGGGGTTCAGTCTCTCAAACCCTAAACCCTAAACCCTAAACCCTAAACCCTAAACCCTAAACTCAGGCTTTGGGCTTTCGAGAAAGGTCTTCGGGAGATCAGGCAGCTTCCTAAGAGCAAGGAAGGGGTCTACCGGGGTTTCGGGAGTGGGGTTCCCAGCATTCTGGGCTTTCCGGATTTCGGGCTTAAGGGCTTCGGAGTGCAGGGGCTTATAGGTTTAGGGTTTAGGGTGTAGGGTTGACCCTTACATAGTATAGCCCGTTACCCCTACACCCTAAACCTGTTGTCCGAACCCTTTTAGTAAGCCTCGTGGTGAGCTTTCGGGAACCTTTCTACAGTAACGCTCTTAAAACCTCCGTCAGCCCTAAGCCCACATCTTCTGAGGAACCTGCCAAGTAACTCTCATAGCAACCCTATAGCATCGAAACTCTCTTCTGTCGGGTTTAGGGTTTAGGGTTTTACCCTTTTTCCTGTAACTCTTCCCTAAACCCGGCTGTCTTGCTGTGCCAAGATGCGGGCTCCCGCGATCAGAAGCAACACAAAAACCAGGTCTTTCCTGGCGCCCTCCTGGTGAGCTTAGGGGTTTAGTGGGGTTGAGGTGTTTAAGGGCTTGGAGGTTAAGAGGTTTTAGGCTGTAGCTACTTCTAAGCCAGCTTACAACTTCAGGTGTATATGTTCTTGCTTGTAAAAAGCATGAATTTGCGATCTACTTATTATTGTCATCGACACGCTGCTTGCCACCTCGATGGTGGCGTGAGTCTTCGTTGCAAAAATCCGTGCAGCGGCAACGAAGTCTCTCCTAAGGCCTTGGCGTGTAATGCTGATACAATCATCACCCGCCACCACCTCTAACGATGCGTCATGAACGGACGTGGCCAGAATCGAAGGAAGGGATGTTTGGGCCTGCTCTTGCTTCAAATGTTCTGAGCCACTACTATGCCCTCAACATGGGAAGCCCTGCCCCTCAGAGACTAAACCGAAGCCAGCGCGCACCTCCAGCATCCATGCCCCGAAATGCACCAGCTGCGCCAGCTCATCTGTCGGTACTTCGCTTCGCCTCGCCTGGCAATGAAACTTGCCGCAAAAACTCGTCCTCCCCATGAAAGGATTGAGTCCCTTCTCCAACCCGGCGGAGAAGGAGAAAGGAGGGACAGCTACGGACGATTACTTCTTAGAAGCTGACCCTGGATCTGCATCCCGCAACTGTACACCGATCAGCCTGAACCAGCATACCTAACGACATCCCAATATCTGGACACATGTCTCTAGGTGTAGGTACACGTAAATGTATGGGCATGCATACATACGTACATCCATGCATCCATCCATCAATCCATGGAGGCAGCCAAGCATACGTACATGTTTAGCACTCGCTCTCGAGCAACGTCAGACGAGGTTTGGGGCACTGCTTACATGCCAAACAAACAAACATACATACATACATACATACATACATACATACGGGGAGCTTCAGGGTGAAAACTATCGAACCACCCCTTCCCCCCTGCCGTGCAATCTACATATGTACACACATATTATATATATATATATACATACATATATACTATATACTTTATACTATGTACTATATACTATATACTATATACTATATACGTGCGCTACACATACATACGCACGGCATATGTACAAACAAAATGCAACCTGTTTCAGGATCCTACCTTGTGCCATTCTATCTCTCTCTTTCTCCCAGATTGTTGCTGCCTGAAGCGCCTGGCGACGTGGGACTGCGCTTTGCGTACATCCCATGAAGCACCTCCGCAAGTTAAGCAGCTTAGGATCACGCCATGGTCTACGGGGTCACTCTCAGGGTTGCTACACGAGTTTCTGTAAGATTACGATAAAATCGTAAGAGTTAAATTACAATGAAGGGTTTTCCATAATGGTGAGTGCCAGGGGCCAAGGTGCTCCATGTTTGGGGTTGCACAGATGAACGCATGAACCTGCAGTCTCATCTAAATCCACCAGAAGCCTTTGAAACAATCGCCAAACCGGGACCCTGCTATGACATTATGAACCTCTACGAGCTTTTTGACCCTGAATCCCCGCAGGACCCTAAAACCGCCCAGGGAGCTGTACAAAAACCTCTGAAGCCTCGACACACCTTGCAAAACCTAGCAAAGCCTACAAACCCCCTCCAGGCCTTCTACTTGGAGGGTCGGGAGACTTAGCATAAAATAACGATTTACTAAGTCCCCCGACTCTCCAAGTAAGGCCCCCTGAATGAAACGACCAAACCCTGAGCTCCAAACAGCTGAACCTGTGGAAACCCTGCAGCCTCAACTCCTGAACTCTGAACTTTCACCCCGAGCCCTAAAGGCCTGACAGCAAATCCGAGAAAGATTTAGGGTTTAGGGTTTAGGGTTTAGGGTTTAGGGTTTAGGGTTTAGGGTTTAGGGTTTAGGGTTTAGGTTTAGGGTTTCGAGCTAGGCTAGAAGTGCTCCGGGCAGCCTCGCAGTAGAAGCACGAAGATGCGATCAAGGCGGATCTGGAATCAGGAACCTAAACTCCTACAACCTACCGGGCTCCCAGGAGCATCTTCGTCTACTGCAGCTGCTACTGCTACAAAATATCGGGCTGCTAGATTTTGGACTTTAGGGCTTCGGGCGCACTTGCACCCGAAGCCCAGCACCTGCAACTGCACCACAACTTCATTAAGGACTTCGGGAACTCAAAGCACCCCCAAGTTGCACGAAGCTAAAGCTTGCTGCTAACTTCCTGTTGCGCGACAGGGGGACCATCCTTTCATAGACGGTGCTGGGTGCATCCTACCTGCAGGGCGGATCATTTGAGCCGATCCCAGACAAACTGCTCTCTGGAAGTTGGTTGTCTGTGTTTTATTTCCTTCAGCTGTTTGTGTCAGTGCGAACATCGGAGATCAACGTAATGATTGTCTTCATCCAAAATCAACGAATATCGCTCATGAATCAACTCACAAGCGTGTCAGGCATCGCTTTATATACATACATATTTATGACCTTCACAACCATTCCATCGGAAACATCATATTCAGAAATATTAAACATCTCGCGAACCACCTGAAAGCTTCGCTCGACGCTCACATGTGCATAATATGGGTTTGTATGCTGTGGGTCATTTTGGAAGCAATCCTTAACAGTGTTATTCGCTTTGCACGCTTTTGGTCATGTCAATGCGAAAAGCATCACAAACATGACAATTTCGTTTTGGTCATGGAGGTGCGAGAAGCATGTGAGCAATACTTAACAGGATTCTCTTAACCCTGACATTTGTGCTTGGTAGAAAAACACAAAAATCGTAGAGCAGGATCATGAATGAAGGCATGTAGGTAGTACTTAACAGGATTATTTCGCTTTGCATGCTGATGCAGGTGTGAGAAGTCTTCATGTAATACTTGTATAACATGGTTTTACCCATTCTGCATTTCTGGTCATAAAGGTGCGATGACATTTATGCGATACTTAACACGATTACTTCGTTTGTATGATTCAGGTCATGCAAGTGCAAAGGACATGTAAGCGATACTTAACAGGATTATTTCAATTTGCGCCTGTGTAAAAAGCTTGCAAATAAGACTTCGCATGGGTCTTTCCGTTTTTGTGCTTTCGGACATCTAGGTGCGAAAAGCATGTAAGCAATAAATAACAGGCTTATTTCGCTTTGCACGCTTTGGCGCATGTTGATGCGAAAAGCATGTACACGAAGTAGAACATGGTAATTTCGCTGTGGTATGGAAGTGCGAAAAACTCAACTGGATTATGTCGGTTTGTAGCTTGTAGGCGATATTTAGCATCTGTATTTCGGTTTGTGCGCTTTCAATCATGTGGGTGCGAACAACATGTATGCAATACTTACCGGTAATATTTCGCTTTGTACGGTTTTGGTCGTGCTAGTGCGAAAGTCATGTAAGCAATGCATTACATGCGTAATTTTTTCGCTTTACCCATGTACGCACCACTTGACATGATCATTTCCCTGTAAATGGAAGTGCGAAAAGCATCTAGGCAATACTTAAGCGCATTGTGTCGGTTGGTCACTGCGAAAAAACATGTGGGCGATACTCAACATGTGTTTTGCGGTGGGAATGCAGTCAATCATTTGGGTGCGCGGAGCATGTAAGCAATACTTACCTGGATTATTTCGCTTTGCACGCTCTGGGTCATGCTAATGCGAAAAGCATGTAAGCAATACTTACCCGGAATAATTCGCTTTGCACGCTTTTGGTCATGCTAGTGCGACAAGCATGTGCGCAATACTTACAAAGATACTTTGCTTTGGTCATGGAGGTGCGAAAACCATGCATAACAGGATTACCCCTAAACGCCCGTTTGAGCACCTGTGATGTTTAAATTTTCCCCTCTGGAGCCCGGCTTGTAGTTTCGCGCCACCAACGAACACAGGAAGCACTTCTTATGGAAAGTAAAGAAGAAGGGAAGAAGAATAAGAACGATAAAAAGGATTGCGACAACGATTCGAACAAGAAGCTCCAGTGCCCTGGTGCTAGTGCCGCTGCACTTTTCTGTTCGGCTTGTTTCGCGTGCTAGGACTATCTCAGGTTCAGGTGCATCATGCACCGCAAAGCTAATCTTTTTTTTGATTCTTTCAATTCGTTTAAGTTTAGTTTGAAAACCCATGTTTGCTGAGTGCATGGATTTTGTGCTTTGTATGCACAGAGTTGCATGAACTTTGTTTTAACATGATGACAGTTCTGTTTTCGTGGCTGCTCGATGCTCAAACAAGTTTTGAGACGGACCATTTGGGTTCGGGGCCGTAGTTTTTCACGGCCAAGATTCGTGCTCGCTTGCTAGTGCTGCTGCAGAAGTCTCGCGCAGCTTGTTTTTCCAACTGGAGCCGGTTCCTTTTCACGGCTTGCTGCAAGTGATGAAAACAAAGACGAAGGCTTTGAAGCGGGCTTCGCACCTACATTTTGTTTGATTTTATTTTCTCCTCATGTTTTTCTTCGTTTTTAACCCGTGTGGCTTTCTCCTTTTCGTTTGGAGAGAACGTTGGGTTTCTTCCGCACTTTTTGGCTGGGCTTGGAAGGAACGGACCTTTGAAGCCTTCGAAGTCCCGCCAAAAAGCGAGAAGAAAACCTAACGTTCCAAACGAAAAGGAGAAAGCCACACGAGAACGCTTCTTGGAAGTCAAAAACGAAGAAAAAGATGAGAAGAAAATGCCAAACAAAATGTCGGCGTAAAGCTTCCTTCGAAGGCTTCAAAGCCTTCTTCGAAGTCGAAGCCTTCGAAGGCTTTGAGAAGAAGGACGAAGGAAGCTTCGAAGGCTTCGAAGGGAAGGAAACTTCGAAGCCTTCGAGGCTGAAGGGGCCCATAATACTGTTGCTGCTGCATTTGGTAA
>CAJNDV010030369.1:27735-54263 GCA_905221635.1 Symbiodinium sp. CCMP2456 | reverse complement strand
CTCTCCCTCTCCCTCTCTCTCTCTGTCTCGCTCTCCGTCTCTGTCTCCACGTGCTGCCTCTGCCGATAAAATAACAATGTTTGTGTTCATACCTGCGAAATTTACCAGCTTCTCAGAGAGCGTATTTGTGTTGGTAGTTGCATTGGTCTTTCGTTATGTTGTTGTAGCTATCTATCATCGTCATAACCAAATCATTTGACCTCCATGACTGCAGAGAGCCCAAACGGCCTAGCCATGCATAGACACACATACTGACAGACACATGCTTACATGAATGCATATGCTACATATGTACATACACTACGTTACAATGATTACATTACAGTACCTTACTTTGCCAGAGTTTGCACTACATTCCATTCACTAAGTTTCTTTACATTACCTCACATTGCCTTACACTACCTCACAATATGGTACATTACATTGCATTGCCTTACATTACTTTACATTCACAATGCCGTACAGTACATGACATCATAGAATATCCATCATACACCATGCAGTATCATGTTACACGATGCAGTATACGATACGGATTCTACGCTATACATTATACATCATCATGTTTCCTTACACCGCCTTACAATACATTGTATGAACTCATAAAATCGCATGGTACTTATGTCGAGACTGGCAAGACGACATGCGCCCACATACAAGCACTGTGGCTCACCGTATTTATATATATATATATACACACACACACACACATTACAAACATGCATGCGCAAATGAATCCAAACTAACGACAGCTAGCACTGGGCTAAGGATGGCCGCAACACAGCTGGGCAGGGCTGTCCAGAACATCCAATGATGATTCGGCGACGGCCCCAATAGGTGTCTCCTAAGTCTTTGGACTTCGCTTGGGACTTTATTCTGCTCGTGCTTGACATGGAGGGCGTAATCCGGCGACACAGACGGCAAAACATCTAGCTTCGGCACGCTCACCATCTGGCACGGCTCGACCAAGGTCTTCAGCCCTAAGCATTGCGACTGAATTCTGACCGCCGCCCTAAACTCTTGGAAAAGGGTAGAGGCACGACATGCTCGTGACCGCCGACAGAAGGTTCAAGATACGGTTCAGTACGGGCTAAGGGCTCAAGGATCTGGTGGTTAAGTCTTTCGGGTGTTTAGGACGTGAAGGCCTTGGTGTCGAGGGCTTCGTTGCTCTAGGGCTTTTCTGCGGCTGGTCCGACCTGACGTGTTGGGGCCAGAGGCAAGGCAAAGGGAGAGCAAGGGCCCTGATTGATCGGAGTCTTGGGTACGGCCTACTATAGATCTTTGATTTCAGGGTTCAGCGAGAGCTGGAGAACCACATGTTCCAAAAGCTCTGGTAATCCTGGCTACCTGACCGGACGCAGCTGCGTTCTGGCGGGCCAGAGAAGAAATTGTGCAATACTGTCGCTGCGGCTTTGGTCTACTTTGAGGTCCAAGTTACTTATAATCTCATTCTGTGTGAATGTACTTTTACTACACTTGTTAGTGCCTGACCACTGCGCTTCCAGAGCATGTCGTGCGCCCAGTTTGAATACGATACGAACTGTATGTGTAATCCATTTGTACTTGTAGGACCCCTGGACGTCTCTCTCTCTCTCTCTTTCGCTCAATCTCTCTCTCTCTCTCCCAAGCACAGGTGTCCTCAACCCTAAATCCTAAATCGCTACGATTACCAAGTTCAGAGCAAGTGCGGGCCAAGGGTCCCAAGACTCTCGGCCCAGGCAGTGAGACATGTCGCCTGGCTTCGCAACCCTGTCCAGTCATCCAACGTGTATGTCCAGTATCTGAAGCAGGGGAATGTATAAGCCCGTAAGTATGCCTAACCCAGCCCTCCCAAGACCCCTTAACTAACGAACATATTTGAATCGTAATGGGAGCCCTCACCTGATTCAATTTAAATTAAATATGCTGTATTTAAGGGATTTTGGAAGGCCTGGGAACCTATTTGGGGAACCTTGTCGTCGATTTGGCGAGGCCGTGCCGCGCTTTGCATTGTGAATGCAGGTGTGCAAAAGGTTCTGGTTACGTTCACAATGCCGAGGGTGCCAGTAACAGAGACGATGTCGTGTGCTGTTTCTGTAATTCGGAGCATTCAGCAGAGACGTCACGGCAACTCATAAGTCTAGCAAAAGTGAGTCGATGTGTCCACAGCATCTCCATCAGCACCTGCACCCTGGAACAGGAAGCACGATGCGCAAATCGGGCCTGTGCAGATGAAGATTGTTGACCGACGAGTGTTTTCCTGAAGTTCACAGCGATGCGCTTCCAGTAGCAGCTCAGTAGCAAGATTAGCAGCACATGCCATCATGACATGCAGCAAGAGCTCTTAACGTTCGTTCTCCTACCAACTCTTCATCGCCGCTCCCATGTGATACGGTGGCTGGCACGCTTCCCTGCTTAGCCGTGTCGCCCCAACCGCGGCAAACGCGACGGCTCCCAGCAAGAAAGGTACGCCGGTGGCAGGGTCGTCCTTCATCGAACTGGGGTGCAAGATCGGTAGACAACAGCAGCTTAAACCCTCAAGCCAGCAATCGGAATTTGAAGGACATGTGCACTCCTTTTTCGGGGCCTCTTCGGAGTGATCGAGCGCCAACCAATGACTCGTTCTAGAGTCTAGAGAGTTCCGGACAAGTGATCGCGTGATACCTACGGCAGGACGAACTTACGAAAGTCTTGGGACTGGATTCCGTGGCCAGACAGGGTGATAGTTGGACTGCTTGTTGGACATCCTGTGCAGGCTTCAAACCCTGAACCCTAAACCTTCAGCCTTAAAGCCATGTGAAACCCCTTAGCCCCAAACCCCTGAACCCTAAACCCCTAACCCCTGAACCCCAACATCACGTCGGACTGCAAGCTATGGCCATGGTCCGGGATGGCCGGTAAGTCGCGCTTGGGAGGCAAGCCAAACTGAACGATACCTTGGGCTTACCCATAGGCCCCATAGTAGTTCCTTGTTGTGGCTTCTATCTAAAACGGAACTACTAAGGGGCCTATAAACCCTAAACCCTAAACCCTATCAGGTAATCCCCAAAAGGAACGACTAAGGGGCCTATGGGTAGTCTAAGGGTTTCGGCGCTTACAACTCGGAGGATTCCAGGCGAGGCCTGTGGCAGGTCGGATGGGCGACGTCTACATGAACTTGGGTAGTTGTCTAAACTAGGGGTCTCTTTTTGGGTCTCCAATATAGTACGGCACCCTTATAAAATGGACCCTAAAAGGGGCCCTAATTTAGAGAACTACCCACTTGCACGACGCACGCCTACAGATATTCAACTTGTGCTGAGGACTTCCGTCTCGCCTAGCTGTCCAAGCAAGTCGGTCATTCAATAAGGTCAGGAATCTTTTGAGGCTAAGGCTAAGGTAGTCGTCGCTCTAAATGAGAGTAGGGCGGGACCCCCCAGGGCTCAAACATCAGGCTCAGGGTTGTTGTGCATCAGGCTCAGGGTTTAGGGCTTCGGGGTTGCAGCGCTGGTAAGGTTTGGGGCTTGGGGTTCAAGGCATCCCTATGAGACTGAGCATGTCGGGTGAATGCCAGGCAGACAACTCGACAGAATGTAAGACGAGACTGCAAGCTGCAGCCGAAGACCAGAAAGCGACGCAGTTGAAGGGCTGCAGATACATCTATTCTCTTCGCTGCGTAGGCTCCTCTGATGCATGCGGTGGAGACCATCATACGACGGAGGTACAAGACTTCTTGTGAGGAGAGTGAGACAGTTTTATACATGTGCATCTGCTCACAGGTTATGCTTTCACATGAACAGAAAATCCGAGATTCAAGTTGGCACAGCTCGGTAGAATGCTCGATCATCAAAGTCACCTCTGCAAGGCTCACGTCGCAACATCTTCTTGTTGTCGGTCCATGTCCAGAAGGGTCAGCAAAGACGTACTGCTTAGCAACTCCTGCACGTTGGTTTACCGTTGATGCGATGGATCGCCTTTATGAACCCCCTGTCCACAAATCCAGGACTCTTTCCAATTAACATGTAACTCATATATGTAATATGTAAACCATACAACATGAGATAGTGTCGCCTGCTGCGGCGAGCTCGAGAAAACGTCGGGTACCGTTCGGAGCCCAATCCGGTCGCACCTGATGTTTCTGTCGGGCTTAGCATTGTGGGCTCCAAGTATAGGGTTTAGCTTTACGCTTGAGGGCGTAGGGGCCAGCTAAGCTGGATTTGAGGACCAAAACCACATTGCCCCAACAGGCCCAGTGATGCACATGACAAGGTTCAAAACTGCCCTCACCGAAAAAGTGCCAACCTGATCCGTCGCTATCAGAGGCCTCCATCGAATACCCTGGGTTGGCCTTGAAACCCCCTCTGAAAAATATTTGTATAAAGAGTCCCTTAGAAACCCAAATAAGGAAAATAAAAAATGTCCCAAAAGCCAACCTAGTACCGCGGCTTGATGGGCATTACCTGACCTCCACCGTCGGAACCTTGGAGGCCTGCCCCATCCCACTCAAGATGACTCGTATGCTCTCTTGCTTAACATTTTCCTGAAGGTTTCAGAAAACAGGGGACCCGAACCAATGATGATGATAATGATGATTATGATGATGATGATGGTGAGGATGATGATGATATCATGAAATATTAACACTCATATGCATAATATTGAACAATAGTGCTTCTTATGACATTTTTAGTCTATTCGTATTGGGACAGCTCGGGTTTAGGATTCAGGGCGGTTTGCCCCACCGCCTAGCTGTGTCACAGTAGACCACCACGGTGCAAGTCCGACTTAGGATGCTTCAGGGCGCAAGGTTTAGGTTGCAAGAGAGCGGTTGTTGTCTGTAGCCTTGCTTGGGCATCACATGTTCGGAAAGCATGATGACTTGAGGAAAGCAGGCGCAACCCGGCTCAACCGGTTTGGGAGAAACTCAAGGTCGAAGTGTCTCCTCGCTCTCGAGCTTCTCTCCCGACAGTAGAGCTGGAAGCTCAGTGCGTGCAGGCAAGACACAACGATGTCGATGGTGCCAACCTCACCCACATCAAATGAAGACTGTCTGACCCTCAACCCGGACGACATGCGAACCACGACTTGTAGCCGAAGACAGAAGATGATCTGCCGCCTCTATATCTCCCGCAGCCGGCTGTGCAGAGACGGCAGAGACGGCTCTAGGTGAGCATGGCCAGTTGCGAGCCAGACAAGCACCGCAAATATCAAGCTGCACCTGCCTTTCCAGAGCTGCACTTCTACCTCCTATCCTAATGCCTACTGGTCCACTGTAAGAAACAGCAATCATAATCTGCTGCCACGGTCGCAGTCGTCTCCAACCGCACCTGGGTGGAGTTATATGCATTGCAAGCTGAGGCTGCCACCTACTCCGAGCCAAAAACCACATACTCATCTAGAGAAGGAGACCCGGCCATGACTCGTCTTGGGCAGCACACGGCTCGCAACTTATTCGCTCATGGATCAGTTGATACGGGTGGCAGGACACCATCTATTTGGTTCCAGCTGGTTTCGGTCAAACTCGGGCCACGTCACGGTGAAGGCGGACGAGGGTGGCTCAATAGGTTGCTCGATGGCTTCTTCGGGAGCAGGCTCCTGTCCATGCCGACATCACACGCACACACACACACACAGACACACTCTTCTCCCCTCTTTTTTCCTGCGGAGTATGTGGGAGTGTGTGTGTGTGTATGAATAGGAGTATATATACATGTATATAGGTACACAACGGACACATGTATAAGAGCCATACCTGAAGGAACCTGTAGCCATAGTCCATCCGGAAATCGAAACCTGGTCAATCCTGTTCCAAGCCTTAGACTTTACAACTTTACACGATCCGACACCCGGAAGGCAGCCCAGATCGCGCTCCGCATCACCAAAACTCAGATGAAGCCCACATCTGTAATTAACACAGCAACCAAACCTTCAGTGGCATGTCACATGCATCAAACAGCTATACTAACCGAGTTTTACAGCTGCAACAATAGCCGCAGCAGCACCGCCACAAACATCACCACAACCACAACGATACAACGAGCCCCCTCCACCATGAAGATCCATGAAGAACACTGAGAAGAACAATAATCGTAAAAGCAATAATCAGAACAGTAGTAGCGACAACAGCAGCAAAATCGACGACGACAGGGCGGAGGACGACAACGGCCAAAACGACGAGGAGGAGGAGGACGACGACGACATTGCCAACAAAAGCATCATCACCAACACCAGCAAAACAACTAGCACGAGCAGCAGCAGCAGCAGCCGCGGCGTCAGCATACTGCAGGCAGCAGCACCACCACCAACAACAACAGCAGCAGCAACTTGCCTGCGTGCATACACAGGTACGCTTGTGCCCCGTCAAGCCTTCGACCGTTCGGCGGGTTTCTTTTCCGGTGATTGAGCGCCCACCTGCGGATGGCAAACAATACTACGGCTCTCTCGATGTTAAAGCGACCCATGCGACCCCAGTGCGGACCGCAAAGGATAACCCGCAGTGCTCAGGTATAGCAGGACCCACCCACAAATAATTACCTGTTAATAGATTCTTGCTGAGGATATGTTCTCGTTTTTCGTGATTCTGGGGTGCCCGCAAAGGACTCAAATGCCTGTTTGGTTTGGGGTTACGGGTCTGCCTCGAGGGCAAAGCCCAACACAATGAAAAGGGTTTCGGCGCTCATAGCTCGGACAATTCATGCGAGGCACATGGTCACACGGCCTGATAGGAGTGAAACTGAGGACCAACCGGCACACATCAACCCCAAGCAGAAACTGCACCCTGCGCAAAGGTCATGGTCGGTCCATGTAGAGTTAACAGAGCGGCTTATGTTACGTCCTGAACCTGCTTGATTCTTTAGAACGTTACCTCCGAAAGGACAGCCAAAATAAAGACATGCTAGATGGGCATGGCAGGCGCTTATACCTCGTAGTTGTTAGGGGAGAAGTGACGGTATACATATATACACGCAGGTGCTCCTTTACAAGGTGATGTCTTCGAGCTAGGGATGAGTTCGTGCAATAAATGCACCAAAACGTTTAAAGGTGTTGATGGAACACCGGCTTTGATGAGCTTGAGAAACCCTGTGGCTTTTGCAAGACCTCTGGCGTTGCCAAGGTTCCGGATTTATTTCGCATATAGCCTGCTCGGATTTCTGATGTTGGTGCTTGGGCTTTCGATGCGAGGGCTGTCTTTGTCCTACCGACTACGAGGGCATGGCGAGGTCTCGAAACGGCCTGCGAGATGGGCATCGCGCCAACCGCTTGGTAACTCTTCGAGCGAGAATGCAAAATATATTGCCAGCCTGCTGCTGCTGCATCCATTCCTGCAGCTGCACGATTATCGTTCAGAGTTCGGCATGCTATAATCAAGGTTCAGGGGTTAGACTGCTTAGACTTTGAGAGGGCTGTGATCAAGTTTCTACCCGCGGCTTAATTGAACAAAACATCCGTAACACGTGCATGGAAGCATGCCGTTGCAAACACAGCTGGAAGCTCAGCAAAACCTCATGCAAGATCGTCTGAACCAGCACCTGAAGTCCGCAAGTGGCACAAGCCTAAGTCCCAGGCGTTGCGAAGCCTTCCGCTGCCCTATCTCAATCACTCCTACGCCCTTTCACATAGGCCTTCTCGAGCTCCTTTTGGCGCTGCTCTTCTGAGCGCATGTCCTGCAACTACGAACCAAAGTTTGGAGTGTTGTATTCTCACTCTAGGATCGTCCATAAGCGGCTTCCCGCAAACCAAAACAGTTTCTCAGTAAGCCGCGTCGAGTTTTGGAGCTATGGGTTTTGGAGGGGGGTGTTGAACTAGCAACTTTTCGCCTGGTGCCTCATTTTCCAAGGCACTGAAAATTCGACTCCTGGGAAATGTGGAGTGGAGAGGAGCTGGGAAAACATTACTGGATAAATGCTGGCTGTATGCAGCCATGTAGGCAGGAGCAGCAGTTTCGTTGACCGGTAGTTTGCCATGTGGAGCGAATGCGACGCATTTCTACAGTCTTGTGAGGAGAGACGTAAGATGTAGGCTAGGAAGAACCGGACCCTGCCATGAAATTACTGACATTCGAGTCTGCACAAACATGAAGCAAACAGTTGCGATCAGGATTGGATCGCTTTCATGTGTTTGCATATGTTTACTTGTATGTACATATGTATGTAAGTAGGTAAATAAGTGAGTAAGTATGTATGTATGCACACATGCATGTATGCATGCATGCATGCATGCATGCATGCATGTATGTATGTTTGTATGTATGTATGGATGCATGCATGTATGTATACATACATTCGTTATATATATACACATATGTTACCGAGAAACAGAGACATAGTCATGCAGCTGCGTGTGCCAAGCACATGCGAACCACCTCGTCTGCACCGTCCACACCATTCACACCGGTGTTGTTGCCGACATCTTCACCAAAGCCGCTGACTTCTTCCTCAGCCTGGCATTCCCAGATCACGCGTACCTTACCTACCTTCTGTTTCAGCCAGGAATCCCGAACAGGAGGGTGTAGATTTATCTGCTGATGATACATCATCTTTCCGTGCTTTGAGGCTAAGTGGGTGGTTCTCTAAATCAGGGTCCCTTTTAGGGTCCCTTTTACAAGGGTGCCGTACTATGTTGGGGACCCAAAGAGGGACCCTGATTTTGAGAACTACCCAAGTGTAAGGGCGACCTCATCTGTTCAGTTCAGGCCGACAGCCTTTGATATTACTGTCTGCCGCTGAGAAACAAAGGCCTCTGCATCCTCGACTGGCACTATCATCCCGACCTTTGCAAGGGATTCTGCAACAATTCCGGCTGCAAACCTCTGTGAGCCCTTCAGACACCCCTACCATCTGCAGCACAGTCACGGACATAGACCACCTTAGAGAAGAGGACGATGCAAGCTGCACACGAGCGGTGTCGATCAAACCGCACATGTGTCTGGAAGAGCACCACATGTCGAGGCACACAGTCTGCAAAGCCCGTTCTGATCATCCCGGAACCCGCATCACGTCTTGTGTTCAACCCAAACTAGGCGGGTCATGCGCCATACCTGTTTGTGTCCAGTCATGTGCGTCTAATCCTCTCTATATATACCTGAGATCCTCTCATCATCTGCTGACATTAGGTCATTAAATAGTAAAACCTTCGATGTACGGTGTTCCGTGGAATTTTGTGAGAGACAGTTTGATGTAATACCGTGAATATGCCTACAGTGACAGTGCTGTAGATCATGTGTCTCCGTACATGCCTCACTAGAAGCATCACTTTAAACTGCTAGGCTGCTAGACTGTTGCATGTTGGCTAGAAAAACCCCTTTTTTTGAACCCAGACTCTGCCAATAACCCTATAAACCCTAAACCCGCTCTCTCTCTCTCTCTCTCTCTCTCTCTCGTGGACTCACAGGTCTGTAACTCTAAACCCTAAACCCTATAAACCTTAGAAAGCTTGCAGCAAGATGCTGATTTGCTCCATCTGCCTTTGTCAGGAGCAGGGTGGAGCCTGGAATCAGTTCGAAGGGTTAGCTGCTAGTTGGCCAGGGGTTTTCGTGTTTACTATACCAATATTGTCTGTATGTATTATGCATATGTATATGTAAAATGTATGTGTATGTGTGTATATATATATATGCAGAATCATCTCATCATATTATTTATCCATGTCTGTCTCTATGTTTATATATATATATATATGTATACTGATTACATAAACTATGGCGGTGTCTAGCAATGTGAACGGGTCTGCAGCCTTCGGGGCCAAGGGTAGCTGTTTGAGCTGCACGAGTAGGGGCAGGAACGTTGAGTTCAGAGGAGTGTACCAGCATCATATGATACAGTATAAGTAGTATAATACAAAAATAGAACATTTAATAAAATACGATATGAGGCAATATGAATATAATTAACATCAACATCGTACGGTATAACGTAACATAACATATCATCTCAACTATGATGACATAATACTGTAACGGGTGAAGGTTGACTTGCAGAACATATTCACCAGCGCCGACAAAGCTGGGTTGCAACGCGTGAAACCATCTACCACATTGAAGCGCCAACACGGTCCTGGGACCTGCATAACAAATTTCGTAATCGGAAACAGAAGCGGTGCCCGATCTGAAACCAGGCTGAGTTCTGAAGTCACTCTGGATCGACCGCTTCGGATGTTTCTTAAAGCTTAGGGGAAATAGCGTAATTACCGCTGAGCTGCTTCGGTCGTCAGAAACTCAGAGGCACCCACCCAAAGGACGCCTAAATCCCTTTCAAAATGAGCGGGAAGCTTGCTTCGGTTAGGAGTGAATCTGCGCAAGAACTCAACCGTGCCCGAATCCTGGGAAGTGTCGGTGCTCCGGGAATCCTGAGCCTAGCCATGGTTCTCGCACCTTGCTGCGTCAATAAGCGACTGTTGCAATCCGGGAGAAAGAAAGGGAGATTGACAGAGAAGGGCAAAGAGGGACATGAAGAGAGAAAACGTTAAGTGTGATCTTGGCCTCCCCGAAGTTAACTCTTCCTCGCCTGCGCCACACCCGTCTGGTACACGAACCTCCCACGAATGCCACGTGGATGGATAAAAAAGGGGTGCTTTAGTGTCTGGAAAGAGGAGCCCAAGAGTCGCAAGATGATTGATCGGAAATCACTTTGAACTCTGGAACTGTATACCGCTTCAAACCTGATAAGCGACAACCTGACATGCACTTTCAATGCAAAGGTGATGACGAGACCTACCGCTCTGAATCGTCTTCGTTGCTTCTCCGGTAGTCTGCATATGCTGGATTGCATGCGCATGAGCGCGAACATATGAGCTAAAGAACCGCCTGCAGACTAACGCGACTTGTGTAGAGCAAAACATATGTTATTGTTTTGCCTCCCGCCTGGCTAGGACAAACCTACGATGTAGGGTGCATGGTTGGAATTGAACAGTGCGATGAAGCATGACTGTCTCAGTGATGCTGCTATACAAGAACGTCGTCGGTGCTGACCGCAAAACATTAAAGGTTGAAGCTTAGCTGTGCAAGCAGCGTCGCCGGGATCCCTTCGAACCCGATCCAACTTTACCATGCAATCCCAAAGCTTCCAGGGACCTTCAGCACATCTTCACCACCTGCAGGGGAGCACTGGGGGTCCATTGATTCAGGGAGTCTGATCCTTTGAACAGAAAGATAGTGGTACGAAGGTCTGCCAGCTTGAGGGACTCTGTTGTCAGGGCTTTTCTTGGATTTCTCATTTTGGGGTTTAGGGTTTAGGGTTTAGGTCTGGCAAGTGTCTTGCGCAAGCTACTGTATTCCTGTGCTGCCGCAACAGTTACAGCAGGATCAGTGTACACTGGGTGTGGTTATCAGCTCGAGTATGCTGGGGTCTGGGGCGCAGAGGTTCTTATGGCACTGAAAGGCTATGGCGGACGGAGGGCAGGGTCGAAGAAGAAGTCAGTTGTTAAGCTTTTGGTCCCACAGACCACCCTAAACCCTAAACCCTAAACCCTAAACACCAAACCCTAGACCAGACCACGCTATGAAAGTTGAGGTTCGAAGCTTATCGACCTCAGGTCCGGTTTAGGATTTAGGGTTTAGGGGGGTTAGGGTTTAGGGTTTAATAGGCCTTGGGCTATCCGGGCTGAGGCTTAGGCTGTGGGCTTAGGGCCTAGGGGTTGCCCTGGAACCCCAATGCAGAGTTGAGATGTGTGCGAAAAGCGCTCGCGAGCAGCACAGATCCGGTAATATAGGGGCCATAAACAAATTAGAATAGGCGCTTGGGGTATATTATACTATACTTCTTTTATAATAAGGAACCCCCAAAATAGTATTGGTAATATGTTGGCCCCTTTATTACCAAACCCAGCCCTGAACCCGACATCCAAAGCCTTAAATCCTAGCTGATGCTGTGCGGCCTCGAATCGGTACTGCCAGCACCGTCCCCGGAGGTGCGCCGCCGGGCACGGTCACGGTGACCTCTATAGGTTGAGGAAAAGCAGGTTTTGACGCACCAAGAACCACTTAAACTGCAATGAAAGCTCGCGGAGCACACCGAGAGCTTGAAGCTTACATAATCTTTCGAGATGTGTCACATGCGGACAAGGTCCGCGACAGGAGGTCAAGGCCTTGCTGAAGGTGGGGAGCTGCGGGAACTGCACTGGCCTACTTCGGAGCTCTACAGTAGCTATAGGGACCACTCTCCCACCTCCACCAAACTTCCACTTTCCGAACATCTATATTCTATATCCTCTGAAGGGGTCTAAGCGAAAACAATCCTCAAGCAAGGGCGGCTGCTTGGAGACTGCAACGTGCCTGCGTTCCTTGCCTCTTCCGCTCCGACATGAGCTTGCTATGGTGGCCATGCGACCATCAGGCAGAACTACCGAAACTTGAAGCGGTACAAGTGCAGCATATTTCGTGCACTGGGGACGGAGCACTCTTGACACGGTCTGCAGTACTTGGTCAGCTTCTTGACTGTTCGCTATGGTCTGACTAGATCTCCAGCTGGTCACGAGTATTATCTCATGCGGAAACATCCTTGGGTCCTGTGCTGCTACCAAGTTGGCTTCCATGCAGCTTCTGGTGCTGACATGTCTTGAAACAGAAACTCAACCGTCGGTTGCATGCGCGATGCTATAACGAATCAGACGTCAGACATTCGTAACTCAAGCTCAGTCTTCGGCCAGGGCAACTAACTGACCAGTTGCCTACGCTGTCTTACGCTGCTGGTCCGTCCCGAGCATAAGAACTTTTCGGACAGGCCATTCAGTCAACGAAGCTACGACCTGGGTCACCTGCTGTGTGGCTTGCGTGTTTCGTGCTCGGCTGAAAACTCGTTGTCGAATTCTGCATGAGATTACTCATCTGAACAAACAGGACGATCTTCACAGCGAGTCAAACATCCCCATGACATGGTAGCTGCTGCTCCTGAGGCTGTCAACAAGATGGCGAAGATTTCAATTCCCATCTAGCACAGAGGATCCCTTGAAACTTGTCATAACCCCTTGCCGATGCATAATAAGATTCAATGGGTAATTTTATATAACTGTTAATGACGTGGTCTGCACCAGCGGCTTGAGCCTGGACCCCCGCACGAGTAGTCCGCAGCTCTTCACCGCAGACACAACTGCCGCTGATGCTGAATTAGTGCCACGAGCCAAGCCTGTCTGAGGCTTCTTGCGCAAAGAAGATCCTGTGCAACCTTGGACTTACCACTTTGCGAGAAAAGTATCGTCTAGTCTACACGCACTTCTCAATGCAGAAGAAGCCTTTGAAAAGCGGCAATGGTTCGTCCTCTCACCTGCTGTCTCACTCACCCAGTTTCATCGAATACCTGCACAGGCCGCTGCATCTTTTTAATGAATTCAGTGCTGTCGCAGGGAGAATGTCCTCATTAGTAGCATCGTTGAGACTCGTGCCTATAGGTTTTCCAGAAACTAAATTAAGCCCTAAACTCTAATTGGTATACTCCGGCACACCTTGATCCGACGACTCAAGCTTCAGTTGCCGAACTATTGGGCTGTCATCC
This sequence comes from Symbiodinium sp. CCMP2456, assembly GCA_905221635.1. Lineage (NCBI taxonomy): Eukaryota > Dinophyceae > Suessiales > Symbiodiniaceae > Symbiodinium > Symbiodinium sp. CCMP2456. The sequence goes on along the minus strand of CAJNDV010030369.1, from coordinate 40,821 downwards.
CGAATCCCTTCAAATGCCCAAACTGCGGAGCAAAAACATCCCCCATGCATCAGAGTGGATAGAGGCTTCCTTTTCCGGGGGCTGCTTGACCAGGTGTGGGTTTCCGGCGCATTGTCACTTCGCATTTTGTTGCATGCTTCTGCAGTTGTTGGCATTCCGCATGTTTCGCATTTTCTGCATTTGCTGATGGACCCGCTGTTCCGAAAGTGCAACTATCTTGGCCCCCTGGCACTGGCGCACAAAAAACAGTTGCCAAATGCAGTTGATTTGCATTTACCTGGTAACCGCATTCTGCCGACTGAGATGGGTCCAGATCTGTCAAAAAGGCTTGGTGATCATAAAACTCGGGGTGACAATCTGGAGTTTAGGGTTCAAAGGTTTAGGGTCCCGAGAAACCACGGGTTTGGCGACTTCAAGGCTTCGGAATCTTCAGGGCTTAGGTATCTCTTGAGAAATAACCTACCTGTATATTGTTCCTTATTATAGTTCCTTTATATAAGTCCTAAAAAAGGTAGGTTCTTTGGGGTTCGGGAAGCCCATATAGGTTTAGAGAGGTCGCGATGTGCCCTCCAGCTCCGTTTTTCCACTCGTCACTGCGCTGCCACGCGGCGCGGCCACATTTGGCCACGCTTGCAGCGGAGGTCTACCTGCGGCCAAAGGCAGCAGTTTAGGGTTTAGGGTTCAGGGGTTTAGGGGTTTAGGGGTTTAGGGTTTAGGGTGTCTCCTGTAACTCCGCAAGAAAAGCCGGCAAGACTCGACGGAAGGTCTCAGAAAGCTTATAAGCTCCTGGGGCATAACATCCTAACATGAAGATCCCCTTGTTCTGCATTCGTACTTGTGTTATCCACGGTCTTCATATCCTAGGAGAATATTCGAGGTTTGATGCGATATTTTGTAGACAATTCCAACCGAGGTGCAGTCAGCTAGGTGGTGAAGACTCCTCCTCTTGCAGAAGTCGCAGTGTCGGGGGAGGATCTGCCCCCGCTCCGTAGCCTTCAGTTGACCATAGCCCGATCGGGGGCGTGGTCGCTTCACAGTTCGGATAGCAGTAGTACCAGCCATCAGTGGCGTCCTTGCCAAGACATATGGGGGAAGCACATCGACCGACACGGCTGGGTCTCAGATCAGAGCAAGACCAAAATCACAAAATCTAGCACTGAGCACAGGTACTCTTGAACCAGGGAATGCACCCTAGCATGTCCAAGCGCCAGTTCTTCGTCATATGTACTCAGACCACACGGCATCTGCTACATTTGTGCCGTTCACCATGCTGATTCTGCCTGTAACTAAACATCCTTTATCAAGTTCAAACTTAGGAACATCTTCCTGGTGACCTGAACAGGGCTTGCGAAGATCTGACTAGAAACACTGCAACGGTGGCAGCAAACAGTTCACCGTGCTTGGTGAGTTCTTGCCACACTTTGAAGGACGTGTAGAGGCAGCGAAAGCGAATGCGGAGAGGCACATCTGTGTATTAGCCCTTGCGTCAACAGAGGTGAAACGAGAAATTGATCGCAGGGTCTGTCTCGAAAGATGTAGCGAGCACAACCGGCTTTCTGAGAGACTCTAGTTTTCACCCCAGCATCGGGCGAAGAACATGGAACGTCAAATTGAAGTCCAACCATACTGCGACGCGCTTTGACGGGACATGTGCTTGTTTGCGCTCTGTTGTTTGAGGCTCTATCGCCCAACACTATTCCAGCTCGGAGTTCGCTGTGAGGTTTTTGCATTACCATTCTGGCTGAAAGCCCACTTGAATCCTGAAAGAATGTTCCTGTTATTTAGAAGCTCCTTCCTTGCCCCTGCCCGTGTTGTCTTCCTGACCCGATCACCATCTCACAACAGCAGCAGTGCAGGCAATGTCATCACACTTACCCGACTGCGCGTAGATTCACCTCCGTCGACTGGGCCGGACGTGACAGTAACGAAAGGTTGATGCGATAGCAATGGCGTCAACCACGCACATCTCTTTCTCCAAAGTCCGTGAACTGCTGAAACCCTTTCAGCGGGCAGTGCTGCATGACTCCACACGATGTCGTTGTTTGGTAGCCGATGCCGGTGACAGCTATATGGATCTTCGCCAGCGATCGGTGCTCAGCAGCAGGCAAGCTGCAGGCTAAACCCTAAGCCCTGAGATATCCTGGAATAGTGAGCTACGGTGACACATGCGAAATCGTTTAGCCAAACGCCGGCCTGGTAGTTGATTTTCCAACATCCTGCAGGAGTGGCAAGCAGGGAAAAAGGTGTCTATTTAGGGGTTTCTGCATCTTAAACCCCCGCGTCGGCTCTACCAGATGAATAGCACAAGGGCCAACCCTGGATCAACACGATGGACTCCTCTGCAACTCAGCCAGTATTGATGTGGCAATGGTCCTTCCTAGTCTTAGTGTCCATGGTGGCTTCGTTGTTCACGCCGTTATGGTTACCATGACTGCTGCGGGGATTATTGGGGTTGGAGTAATGTTACCATGGCGTGAGTACACGACTGTGCATTGCTCCGGGGTTGGACTTCCTTGCGGCCAAGACGAGCTAGATAATTACGAAAGATCCATGCAGGCATGTGTTTGCCCTTTTAAACTTTTGAGGGCCAGGCCTGAAAAGTATATAATGGCAGACCCACCGTCTTTCTTGAACATTGCCTTGCCAGCGAAGCTCCCGTTCAAGTTGTAGAGGCCATTGCATTGGCTTCCAACACCACCAGCTCCCTCCACCACTAACGCATCAACTCTGCCAAGAACCATAAGGTCATACTTGCCTTCTGCACCCACCCGGTAGTGCCCAGTAGATCCGTCATCCCAGTTAACTACTACCCAGCCCGGAGGGCGAGGACGTTCCGGCTCGCTTATGGCGGTCATGCCAAAGCCTCCACCGTCCTGCAAGATTGAGGTTTAGGGTTCTCTACTGAATTGCAGTGGCTTATACACGAGACCTTGTGGGAATATCCACTACTAGGCTCTGCTGTCTTTGTTACTTGTTTCCTCTGCTGCTTTCATTGTGCTACTAGGAAGAGAAACGTCTCGCTTCCGACTCGCTTCTGAAAAGCAGGAAGGTCAAAGCAAGACACGCCGAGTTTCACGCTCGATACGTCTGCCACTTCATTTCCAAGAACTCAGGCTTGCACTGCCTATTCAACCGTAACTCGACCCATGCACAAGACGGCTCCCTACGTTACAAGTGCTAGAGCCGCCTGGTCGTCCTGATCGTTTTGGCCGACATGCACATGCATGAGTGGCAGCGATCTCCAAGGTAATGAGCCTATCATTCTCCTCATCGTCATCATCACGGTGAGGATACTACGGAATGTATTACGACTCACTACTATATACACTTGTATACATATATACCGGTATATCCTACCATCAGTCTATAAGCAATCCCTTCCCTGCAGGGCCCCGGGACCCACCCTCCTGGTTCTGCCACTTCCAATCTGGCCCCCGCCGGACCCGCAAATCAAGCGTGGCGGACCTCAGGATGCGGTCGATATCGTCCTCAGGGCTCCCGGTTCATCTAATGCAAGGGCCAACCACTGGTAGAACCCAGAAGCCCGACCCCTGACTCCCATGTCCAGAACCCCTCCTCCTGAAGCAACCGTCGCATTGCAGTAGCTACCGCCATCAGCGCGTCAGACGAAGCTTCTTGCAGTCGTTTCAAGTCTTCTTCAGTGCAAAGCTGTGCAAGCTCATGGGCGCAGCGGGACTGCTGTCTCTTGAGCCCCATCTTCTCAGCTTGGAGAAACCGATCCACTGTGGCTGGAAGACGGAGAAGCTTAGCCTCGCAAGCATCTCTGAGGAAACCAACTTGGTAGTACAGGCTGATGGTGAGCATTGCATCCACGTTGTCATGCGTGATTTTCTCAGGGCTGAAGGCACCTGGCTTTAGCAAGCTGTAGAAACAGTCGAACTCCTCTTTGGTCGCCACTTCCACCCGAATGGTCCTGTGCTGGGCCTCCCTCATTCCCGAGGAAAGCATGCTGTTGAACACTGGGGAGCACATGCGCAAGGGCACAGAGCAAACTGGCATGGAATCTCCGGAGCTGAACTCGAGCACGAGATCGTCCCAGCCATCTTGACCATTGGAGTCATCGTGCTTCCGCTTGCTCATGGCCAGGATTCACCAGGCGACTAGACGGTTGCTTTTGGTAAGCTGCAAACCCAAGTTGCTCACTGTTGAACGTGCTTGCTTGCAAGAAGCCCACCTAAGCACATACATGTTGTACTGCTCTGCTGACAATGGCGTGTTCTGTTTGAAGGCTGACCCACATGGCTGAGGGTGCTGGCAGTCCCCTATTTTCTGAGCTCCTACATGATGTACGGGTCGTTCATCTCCTCGGCGAATATCCCTGAACCCACAATCCGGAAAACACAAACCAACGTGGTAACCCGGCTGTGGCTGTGATCGGGTCGCGCCTGCATTCTGTCCTTCTTCTATCTTGCCAAAACACAGCAAGTGAAGAGACATCCAGGCTCGTGCTGTGCGACGTGTGGAAGCTGCAGACTGTGTGGAAATTGAGTTTCCCGCTTCCGGAATCAGATGGTGACTGGAGTTCGAATTTCAGTGTGATAGATAGCCTTTAGGCCGGCACACATTACCTCATCCGTGTCATCATTACTGCTCACAGCGCGCTTCTTGAGCCTAGGCTCTGCAATAGGAGCCAACATGGCTGCAGGATGCAGAACGGCACAGCACAAACTATCTCTCACTGTTTGAATGGAGGTACAGAACAGACGTGACCTGATCACAACTAATTGCTACTTCATGGTCCCGGCATTCGGGAGGTATGCGGTGCGAACATCTAGGTGGAACTAGAGTCGCTGTGGTACTTCTCTGATTTTTGTCCTGCCGGTGCTTCACAGGGTCCTGTGGGCCTGTTGCATCCTGCTGCCATGCTTTGGGCCGCAGGAGCATTTCTTCGGTCCACGCTCACGACCTCGTGCTGAATCTGAGGCTCGTCAAAGGACGAGAACTGCGCTTTTTGGAGCCTTATACAAGCTCCTGGAAATCGACCTGGACTTCTGCCAGCGTCTGCACTGCACCAGCATCAGTCCGACATCCTTCCGTTGATGCCATGGCCGGAACGTCTGCAGTGCGACACATCAATGTGAAGCAAGGCGTCTGGAAGGAAGTCACCTCAAGCTGCGCCAAAGCCAAAGCGAAGTTGAGTTTTATTCCGGACAACAAGTTAAAATGCTGCCGCTCTGTCAGGACAACGGAACTCTCCTCTGACGTGCCTCTGGCACTGTTTAGAAGGACTTCGCGTAAGGTGGCCACCCCGACATACATGCGTTGTGCTTATTTCGTCTGCCCTTCAACACCTGCAAGCATAAAGCCAGCGATCGCCCTGCCCGGTGTCACGACAACCAAACGGGGACCGTTGCACCAAGAGGCTGGCTCGGGAGACAGGGCGGAGCCCTCGGCGCGACCAGGGGCCTCCCCTGCTGCGTTCCGATGGTCAGGGCTTGGGGCTTTGCAGCTTGGGATGAGGCTACGGGTCCAGGGCTGTCTCTGCATACACAAGTTACATAACTGATATGATTATCACCCTCTAAACCCTAAAGCTTCGAGACTCTAGACAGCACTGTGGAGGCTGTTGTCCCACCGAGATGCCTTTTCGCAAGGCTCCCAGCAGCTCGTAGAGTTCCTCCAACTTGTCTGCCTTCTGGGGTAATTTTCAAGGGACAGGATATTTAACGGGTTTGCACATGCACAGTTCTTTGCATTCTGTAACGTCTTCTACCAGATTTTATAGGGTTGTATGTTGGTTCCTATATAGGTGCCTTTATGATCGCATGAGGGTTTGGGGATCCATTCAGCTCAAACTACGAAGGCACTGCAAAGCAGATACCATTCGGCCCCTATGCCAGATTCTTCGCAGGGCTTTAAGCCCTACCTTCACTCAGGTAAGTTATGTAGTTTTCGAATAAACCCTTTAAGCCCTAAGCCCTCCACCCACACAAAAGCTTCCTAGAAAAGAGCTCGTGGAACCGTCACGGCTCCAGGAAGCGTTCTGCTCTACCGTAGAAAAAAACACACAACGACTCGGCAACTAACTCGGGGAACCTGCCTTCAAGGCTGGTGTCATGTGGCCACAGCTGAGTAGGGCTCCTGACCAAAGCTTCATGATGGAAAGGCGATCTTAACCCATTCATAACTGTCAGCCTTTTTGGGGCACTCAGGAGCTTAGTCATCACCACCAGCACCAACTCTAATTTCTCCAAAATATTCAGCGACCTGCTTGTCGCGAGTGTTGTTGACTTGTGGGGCCCCTGCAAGTTGGCGATTCGTGATTGCCCCGTGGCGGGGCTCTTTCTTGGTCGACTCGAAGACAAGTGTGCTGTGTGCCTTCTCCCTGTCACGGTTTGCAAGAATGGGAGTTGAATCCATTGCCGGGTTTCTTTGCGCTGGCTAACGCACGAGCTTTCGAGTCGTGAAGTCCGATGTTACGCCGTACATGACGGCTCCACTGCAAGCATACTCGGATACCGGAGGAGTGAGATCCCTGCCAGCCCGACTGCCTCCAGGCTTCTTGGCCAGGAAAGCCTTCAGTTTGCAGAGGCTCTCGTCAAACTCCTCCAGCCGGCTGCCAGGGAGGAAGAGGAAGATGTTTCCTGGGCTTGCGGGGCTTGGGTTTACCAACTTCTAGTGGTGCATGGCCATGGAGCTCCGGCTTTTTGATACATGAGAGATGAGGATTTCGAGCCCAGCATCCGGGATAGATTAGATCCCCAGTGAATATTCGATTCTCGGCTGGGTAATACCTGGGTGTGGCGCGGAAAGCAGACGAAAGCCGATGTGCCAGCATGCTAGGTGTTCACAGCGCCCAAGCTTGCCGTAAATCGTAGCCGAGATCGAGCTGCGGTGTACTCCGTGACTACACGTGACACTGCTGCCAGAAAAGCAAGTGAAAAGCTTTCGAAAGCCAAGATACAGAGAGATGGAATCTGGTGTGTGTCCAGGCGTGTGGAGGACCTCCAATGACTCCGCTTCAGTCGGGTTCCTCAGCTTCCCTCAGTGCAAACATATCGGTATTTAGAGTTCTGAGTGTGCCCTGAGGGGTCAGGGCTTGGTCTTGCAACAACTTGACCTTAACGTCAGAATCAAGATCGTTTTGACACCGGCCCGAAACGTGCACCAGTGGAAGTAAGCACCATACCGAAAGACTATTACATTCATGCCGGGGAGCCAACGCAAGAACGTCTATGGCCCTGCGTAGCGTCTAGCTCAGGCTCACGTTGCGTCCCAGCGTCTCATCGTCCAAATAAATTCTGTGACCCTCATCCAACCAGTCCTTAGGGGAAACAAATACACAGCACTCTTTCGCCACCTTAAGCTCCATGCTTGATGTGATGTTTGCAAGGCTGCTTACACCTTACATAGATTTACTCCTCCAAGTCCTTCTGTGTCCCGAAACCCGAACGGTTGGGAAAATTGATCCAATGCGTCCTAGACTTGGGAGTCTCGGGTCACGAAGTTCCGGCACCGTGGAGCAACTCCCACCAAACCGAACTTCCGAAGACTCCCACTTCAGAGAATGCCAAAGTTGTTCTGGCTTGTTCTGCGATGCTTTTCCAGCTGCTGTGACGCAGAAGTTTGAGATCTTAGCACCGACCATGCTCTGCAGCGATGTTTCCTGCCATCCACAACAGTAATCACGAAGGTCTCCCCTAAACTCTAAGCCTCGGGCTTGCAACTAGTCGAGGCGGTAGGCGGGGGCAGAGAGCGACAACTGCCCGAAACCCTATAACAACCTATAATCTCTGAACTCTGAACCCGAATCCGCCAAGCATCCTACAGCCTCAACTAGCCAAAAGGGCTGATGCTCTCATGGCTCGACCCCTCCCAAACCCGAAACTGCTGCTCCTGCCAGTTTTGGCTGAAGTGGCGGTTCCTGGGCGGTCAGCCACAAGCGAATTGCTCGACATCATGCAGCGAGAGCGAAGGGTGTAAAATTAGATCTCAGGGTAAATACATACATGTATACATACATGCATATGTGGGACATATTAGGTACACAGTGCATACATGCTATGGTACAGTAAGTACGAAGGCGGAGCGAGCGAGGTGACATGGACAGAAATGTTCGGTAATGCGCGAAACCGAGACAGGTACATGCGTATGTGTAAACATATACGTATGAATATATATATATATATATATGATGCAGATGGAGATGGAGGGATAGGTCGATCGATAGATAGACAGACAGATAGATAGATCGATAGATAAGCAGATAGATAGCTACGTAGAGACGGAGAGGGAAAGAGAGAGAGAGAGAGAAACAAACAATGAGAGGGAGGCGGTAAAGACCCTGAACATGTCAATGTGGTTGCCTTGCGCTGTTGCCGTCGATGCTGTGTTTGCTGTCATCCATGTGGCTCCCGCATGGTCGTCGCTCGCGGTCATCACTAGTAGCGTTGCCGCCGTCATTGTCATCGTCATCGTTGCTGGTTGTTAAGGTAGTTGCGGTGATGGAAGCGGCGGCACCATGGGGCTTTCTTGCATTCAGCTTGTGTTTCCCGGGTTGCTAATGCAACCACAGCCGCCGGGAGCCTTGACAAATACCTCGGCCGGATGGGCTTGCAAAAACAAGCTGCATCTACTTCATGCTGTGCGCCAGAGGATTGAGAATTTGGAAAACCTCTTCTCGTAAGAGTGAAGCCATCTGATCTACGGCCTGGGGACTTCGACAGCCACCTCGTAAAGAGCGTCCCCCAGGCGCACAGAAGCCATAATTCCCCATGATGTGGTCGTAGTGGATGTGCGTATTGACCTGAGCACGACTGAAAGACCAGTTCACATCTTATGAAGCTACATCCCGCACCCTAGGCTGCGAGTGCAACTCTCTTCACTGGCTCCCTGCCCCAACTGGATTCTAGAATCCTCGCAACCTCTGAACCAACAACTAACCCTAAACCTTGCCAACCCTGAACCCTAAAACGTCCGAAACTTCTCTGAGCACCCGGCAACTTGGAACTCCTTCTCTGCCAACCCGGGGAGGCTCCAGAGGAACTCGCAAAAGTTGGCCGTGTCGCAGCCGGTATCGATGACCAAAGCCTGAATGGAAATGGGTCTTCTGAGGGGAGCAGTAGTCTTATCTGCGGTGGTTGTACTCTTATCTGCGCTGGTTGCTTAAGAACGCTGATGATGACAACTGCCTTCGTAATCGTAATAGTGACTGTCTTCGTACTGGTATACGCATGAGTATAGGGTTATTAAAATCAGGATTCGTGTTCGTATTTCATTAACTAATTAGTAAAAGTGAAGGTCGTAGCAATAATTTTGGCTTGTTACAAACAACAATGCCTACACTAAAAAGTGTATACATGATTCCCCCATTTCTGCCACTCATCAAGCATTGTATGAACGGTTTGCAGTCGTGGTTACGTGACCTGTTTTCATGTGGTCTTAAGACGCCTGATTTCAAATGATCGCGGTTTCGGAACCATCCATGTGACGAGCGTCAGAAGCGTTTTGGTTTCCTTCATGTGTTGCGAAAGCAAGCCCTGCTACAAGTAGACACTGGCATATACTTGCTTCCAGCTGGCTAGGATGCCGATTGAAGCACTGATGGTTTTGCCGATGCTGATGCTGCCTGATGGTCAATTTGATGACGGCAACGAACGCTGGCGGTGATGATTCATTGGTAGTCTGATGATGACGATGATTACCGTGACGGTTCTCTTAAACAAACGAAGGGGACAATGTGATTTCGTGACAAACCCCAACACGCCGCTAGCTCCTCAAGCTTGGAGTTTCGTGCATCTTTGTATGAAGGTCTTTGCAGTTTGGGATCGGTTTCATGCGCTCAAACGGCTCATCATGGAAAACCCATTAAATTATTAAAGCAACTCAGCAAAAAAACAAGTGCTCAACGAAGGAGCCTACATGGCAGTCTTGGTCCCTGTACCAGGATTTTCGAGTTCTGGCCTTCTTCGGACCAACGACCACGTACATGTGGGGTTGCTCGCCTGGGGCGTCAAGGGCGATTTCACGCGTCTAACATAAGACTTAACACTGCGCAAGTTCCTTGAGGGTGTTTGTCCACGTGCGTCCATTTCCGGTAAGACAAGCATACCCATAGGCCCTAAAGTAGTTCCTTTTTGGGGCTCATATGTAGAATCCTATAAGGTAACCCCAAAAAGGAACTACTATGGGGCCTATGGGTATTGCCAAACAAATTCGACTAATTACGTCGCCTGGAAGTGCTTAACAGCCAACGAGAGAAATGGCCTCAATGCTTTGTTCGATTCCGATCCGCTTTGCCCCTGCTCGCCTCCTCTGGCGCCAATGTAGAGCACAACAAGTATAACATAAACGGATGTACGGAAGTTTTAGTGGGTCCTAGGCTCCGTATTCCATAGCCGTCCTGAACAGAAGATGCCAGGTGACCAAAGCGATCGGCCTCTACGACGACCAGCCTGAGCGGCGTGTCAAGGACTGCCATCCAAAGCCGGCTGGGATGGGGTGGGGATGCATCGTGATTGAATATAATGTTTTACTGCCACCCTCTGGCGTCCCGATCACTCCGCGCTTCCAAGCAGCCTATGCCTTCAACTCTGCTGATCTGACGATTCTCGGGGAAGGCTCCGGGGGCTAGATGTTACAATTCATGGTGATTTTTCGAGACACAGACTGCGTTCCCGGTACTTGCGCACACAAACAAGTCTTGGCGCCTGTACACCCCGAAACGTTTTCAAGAAATAAGATTCCGGAAGCCTGAGAGGATTAAATGGGCTGGTGAGGCTTCGTGAGAACATCGTCAAAGCAACGTGGTTTTCGAAAGCCAGGTCGGGTGGAAAGGCGGCGGAACTCCAGCCGGTGCCATGGCTGTCGAACAGTGCGGAGGGCTGAATGATTCGAAATGTTTAGAGGCATATTAAAGTACAATTACAGTCTTCCGACCTCTATATATTAAGCAGATCGGGCATCCGGCTCTCCTCTTCTAAAGGCTCAGAAGCTCCCGGTCAAGCTGCAAACTGTGATTGTGGCCAGTACATCATACACTATTGTCTGTTCCTGATTGTGATTATAGCATAATGGGCCCCAAAACCCTATTCTAATTATTCAGGCCCTTAGATTAAGTCTATGGTGGAAACTTTTCCGGACATGCCAATGTCCGCTGCTGCACGAGCAAACAATGGCTGGTGCCAACCATCGTCCCAGAAAACATCCCAGAAACAAAATGCATGCTACCAACTGGAGGCGATTCCCAACCCGACTTTTTGGACCGCGTCTCATACATCGAAGACGTCCACATGTGGGCAGTTCACTGATCATCTGTGACATGGTGTAAATAAGTTCGCATCAGCATGTGCCGATGGATAACATTGGGATCGAAAGGAATCTGTAAGCTTGAGGCAGGTTTGTTGCAGCGCAGTTTGGCGGCCAGCATCATTACAGTAGCTTACTCGATACCGGTTAGACGTTTCGATACCGTTTAAACGTTTCTAGGCCTCTTGTGCAATTTAGTCCACGCGCGAATCTACACTGTACATCTACTGCTTTGCCAGCGGCATCTATCAGAATCTAACCACAAAAGGGTCTGAGTGGACACTTGCACCACGGGTCACCGCATGCCAGCCTGCCACACAGGAGATCTCGAGTCTTGAAGGCCAATCTATGCAGGTAATTTGAAGAAAGTTCCCTAAATCGTCTCCAAATCTGTGGACGTTTGCAATCGTGCGCGGAAGAGCCTTCTCGGCGAGCTCGTCAAGAAGCTGACGCATTTGCGCCTCCTCAGACGGTACTACTACGACTGCTACTACTACTACTACTACTACTACTGCTACTACTACTACTACATACTACATACCACATACCACATACCACATACCACCACCACCACCGCCGCAACCAGAGCCAGCCCTTTCACAAGCGACGCAATAGCAAGGAGAGAGGCACACTCGAGATGATCTGGACACCAGGAGAGCCTTCAAGTACATCCCGGCTGCATCCCTCAGAAAGCCTTAAGCCTGAACTTTCCACAACTTCATCCTGATTCTGGGCCGAGCACAAGGTCATCTAGCTGCAGCTTTGCAAGATGGCCTTCCTGCTGTTTGCAGATGTAGAATGTGAGGGTAGGGTTTCGGCGCTCACACTCGGACAATCCAGGCGAGGCATATGGTTCGAGGGTAGGGTTTAGGGTTCAGGGTTTCTGCTCTTGCTCAAGACGTGCAATGTTCTTCTGTCTCTCTCGGTCTCTCCGTGTCCCGCCTCGCGGTCATCATCAAGGCTTCTGCTCATCGAGGGGCGGGGACAAAACAGGCTCGAACAGCAAGACCCACATACATATGTACACACGTAAACAGATAGCTATATACGTAGATACACTTGTGTACCTGTGTGTACTGCGCATCGCTTCACTTCGCTCCGGGGTGGAGGGAGCTTGTCACGCCCAGCGCGCCGAAAGGTGCGCCCTTGTTGAAGGGATTTGTAGGGAGGCGTGAAGATAACAGACACTAAGGTACCCCGTATGAGAGATATGGTTCCCTGGTCAGAGGGCATACGTGTCCAGATTTGACTAGACATGTTGTTGTGTGCCATGAAGAGTCAGCAAACACATAAATAGCTATGATTATGTATACACTCTTGCAGCTGGGTGTGCACTAGATGTCGAATCATCTGTCCCGTAACTAGTCATGCGCGAATATACTACAAATAGTTTGATGGAAATGCATACGTGTGCGTCTTGCACATGACCGGTACATATGAGAGAACATGTACTGCGAAACAGTGCTCTTGTTTTGCTGTGCTGGTTTGTCGTGGACACGCTTGCCAGCCTAAGCAAATTTGACGGCTTTCAGTGCTACTACGACTGTTGGTCAAAGCTGTTCCTTCACCTGTGTCCTAGGCATCCCAACGTACTGTAATTAGTATGTAGACAGACGGCCCACTGTAATCGTCTGAAGCGGTAGTGTGTCTTTACTCTGCAGGTCTACACTGTACAGAAAAGTGTCGCCGCCAAATCCAGCGGTCACCAGCACCAGCCGCGTCTCCGTCATTCCCCATCAGCTCTGTCATCGTCAACACACCCACCCATGCACCCACCCACCCACCCATACCCACCCACCCACCCATACCCACCCACCC
>CAJNDV010030369.1:16603-27635 GCA_905221635.1 Symbiodinium sp. CCMP2456 | reverse complement strand
AGATAGATATATATGTATACATATATATATATATATATGTATTTATATATATATACATACACATTTGCAAATTGCAAAGCTCGCCACAGCTTTCGCCACCATCATCAAAATTCTCATCTCTTATGCACCGTAGTGTTTGCAAGCACAACCGCCGTCATCAGTGTCGAAACCAGAGAGCATAGCGCTGCTACCATCAGCATCTTTCTGTCGACCAACCTCACTGTTCTGGATGCTGGATATGCTTGTGCGGGTCTTCAATTTCTGCATTCTACTTCCCAAACAGCTGCTATTGTCCCTGTCGTTCCCATAGCCAACGTAACCTGAATTGTGCATGTTGGTCTTGTGAACGGTGCTGTTGGCGCTGCTGCTCTTGGGCTGATGCCGTTTTACATTGCTCTTGATGTGTTGCACCATGTCGTTGCGATGTTACTGTTGCTACTGCTGCTGCGCTCTTTTTTACAGATTCTGTTGTATCTCTCTCTTCTTGGTTCTCACGCTTCCGCCCCGTCCTTGGTGTAGGGATGCATCTCGCAGTCTTTCTTGAAGTCCTCGATGGCCTGCAGGAGGCATGCCGCCAGACCCCAACATGCCTCTCCTGAAACTCGAGGAGCTGAGCCCTCGTATTCTACATTCAGGGTTTAAGGTTCAGGGTTTAGGCTTTAGGGGTTTAGGGTCTAGGGCATTTGAGCCATGTGCAAACCTTCAACAACACGATTGGTGTGTTCATGAGGGCCTTTTGCTTATCGTATGGCCAGGACGAAGCGTATAGCAGGGTTGTGCAAGACTGTTTGTCCAAACCTTGGTGGATCTAATATACTCGACGTGGTAAGAACATGAGCCTTTAGTGGGGCTTAGAGTTTCCAATCTAGCAACAATTTCTTCATTTAGGCAGGCCAACAGCCAATGCAAACGGTGTTGGCTTGGATTGGAAGAACTCGGGATCAATGCCGAACTCCCGTCAAACTCTCTGGGCAGCCCCTCCGTGGCGAGGTTCTTGTGCTGGGTCTCCCATCGGTCCATTATGTCCTGCCGATCTTGCGGATCTAGGCTCAGTTATTATCGGAGATCAACTCAGGTGCAGAACAACATAGGATTCTTGAATATCGCGCTTCGGCAGCTGCGAAAGTCGACAAAGGTTCACCTACTGGTCTCACAATCAGAAATGCCTTCGCCCCAGGCAGCGCTAGGGAATGTAGTATTAGTGGCAATCCTTCCGACCCCTAGATGTGTCTTTTTACGCTCGCACTCGGGACAAGGTCTGTAGACCTCTATATCAATAGGTATGTGCACATTGCCAGCTGCAGCCCGGGCCTTCGTCACCTCCTCTGGTCGGTGTGCATAGCTGCGGATCCCATCCTGTTTGGAACGTGTTCGTGGAGTAAGAAGTCAAACATGCATAGGAACTTAGCCATGGAGTGCGAGCAATGCCATCAATTCTTACTTTGATTTGCAATCATGATGCAGTACGATTCGCATGGTGGTTCTAGGTCTCGTCCCCTTGCGGCTACCCACTACCACTTTGCTCAAGTCATGCGACAGGTTCCGTGCAATATAACCATGACGGCAGCGGTGATGTTGGTGGCGACCGTGGTGGTGTGGCATGGAGATAGTGAACATGAAAGCCTTGTATCATGGCTCCTCCATGTCACCTGTGGGCTTAATTTTTGTCAAGTTCTGCAATACATTGCGATGCAAGATCGGAAGTACCGCTCGACCCAACTCAGAAACTCGCGGAGCACAGGCAACAGCTCAGGTCATGACCAAGATGCCCGTGTAAACCTCCAGAACATCGGCTTCGTATGCCGACCTCGGCACGAACCCTCGCAGATCGCGAAATGACAGGAGAAAAAGCTGCGTCATGCAAAGCAATGTGCTAGAGTAGGTGAGCAAGCGATTCAGGATGAGCTATGTTGTGTATCGTGTTTTGGATGTCCAAATGGTATCATGAATGAGTAGAAATACCGTCGGAATGCAGCTCCACAGATCTGACGTCACCAAAACACGAACAACCTGAACTCAGAGTCGAAAGACAAGCCGATGTGTATGAAAACCCGGGAGTCACTGTTTAAGACCCTCTCGTCAAAGCAGGCTACAGAGCCAAGGCAGTCATGCTCCGGCTCCTCCTCCGTAGCAGTTCTGGTCTTTGTTATACCCAAAGGGTCCAATGTACCTACATAGTAGAATGTAGGGTTTCTATATCAGGAATTACTATTCTGATTTAGGGAAGTATCCCCCAAAACAGTACACAGGACCCTTCGGGATAAGCTTTCGGCCCATCCGCGGCCGCCATCCGCATGACCACGCCGCATCGTTGAGCAGGTCGAGGCCTCGGAAATCCCAGGGCGCATGCTCTCGTGGACTGTTCCTCATACTCTTCGTCTAGGGTTTAGGGTTTAGGGTTTAGGGTTGAGGGTTTCGGTCTATGTATGTATGCAAGTGGGCCGGGGGGGGAAGGCAGGCAGGCAGGGAGGCTGATACATTAGGTACATAGGTCGGTCGACGTGTACCGATATGCTGACTCTATGATGCTTCTGGTGCAACGAGTGGTCTGACTACCGGGGCACGTTTATGATGCTGCTGCTGGATGGACAAACGGCGTTAGACGACGTGCTTATGCTTTCAGCTCATGCTATCACAAAGCACTGTAGAATGAAATGCTGCGGCCACACAGGCATTGTCAAGGAGGGCTTGTCTCATGAACGGACGCGCGGATGCATTGCTTAGCGTACGTAGGTGCTCTGCTCTTGCTCAGGGAGAACACAGCATGAGCATCCTCTGCACACCTGCGTGCGGATCGTGACCTCTGTTCTGTGGGCTCTCTCAGCAAGGCCTTACTTGATAGACGCACCGAAACCTTCGAAAGATAAACTATAGGTCCGAAGGACTAGCAGCCAAAACACAGACTACAAGAAAGAGCTTGCAGAAGCAGTGTCGGCGTTTGGTTTAGGGAGGTGCCGCAAATTTCGAATCTATAGCAACTCGCCTCAGACTCAGAAGGAATAAGTCTCGAGTCCCTTCATCTCAGAACCACCAAACCTGCTGAAATGCACCTCAAGGATGCTCCCTGAAGCCCTAAGCCCTAAACCCAAACCCTAAACCCTAAACCCTAAACCTAAACCCTAAACCCTAATCCCTAATCCCCGAAGCACCGTAGGCTGAGGAGATCCGGCCCGATGGAGCCCTGGTATCTGGCAATGAGATCCGCCCTGAGCCAACAGCGCTCGGCGAGCGGGATCTAATCCAAGATCTTGACTACTTAGAATAGGGGCCGTGCGGTGGGTCTATATACTTATCGTATATTTCTGATTCAGTATGTATATATTTATATACTGAGGAACCTAAGGTCCAGTGACGACTAGCAGTAACCCCTAAACCCTAAAGCCAAAACCCTAAACCCTAAACCCTAAACCGTAACGATTATTGAATCCCCGTTTTGGGCCCCCCGGTGTCTCAAGGGTTTCACACCAATCGAGGCGAGCAGGCTGAGAGTGGCACACAGCCTTCACCCTACGTACCGGCTCAGTGGGGTGTGCATGGATTGGGTTTAGGGCCGTTTAGGGTTTAGGGTTTAGGGTTTATAGGGTTCAAGGTTTGGGTTTAGGGCTCAATCCACTCTTCACATGGGTGTAAAACCTGCCCAGTGAAACCTTGAGCGTCAGGGTTGCGGGCTTCAAAGATTTTGGATCTGTACAGGTCCAGACGCATTTGCCATAGAGTAGTCCATCCCACTTTGCTTGGGAAATCTCGCTCTCTCTCTCTCTCTCTGCCTCTCTCTGTGACTCGACGTGCCGTCTTCGGAGCTGCGGGCTTTGGGCAGTCCAAGTTTGCTCGGGTTCCTCGGAATGCGGCCTCTAACAGTCAGAGGCATCGAGGGCTCAAAACTCGACTTCTTCCTCTACCTGGACCCTAAAGGACCCACCTTTTTCGGGTTCCTTATGATGATTTCCTTATATAAGTCCTTAAAAAAGTAGGTTCTTTAGGGTCTAGGTAGTCTTTATCGAGAATTGCCCGACCTCACTGAGGCCCTTGTTTTGCAACGGACGGACGTCTCTCTGGCCTCGAGCACTCTGTGTGAAGCGTATCTTCTAGGAGTTCCATCGGCTTTGTACATCCAGTCACCTCCTTGCCTTGGAGCCTTTGGGGTCTCTTTGTAACCCCTAAACCCTAAACCCTAAACCCTAAAGCCTAAACCCTAAACCCTAAACCCTAAAGCCTAAACCCTAAACCCTAAACCCTAAACCCTACCATAGAAAGCAATGTAAGAACGAGCCCGTTCAGGACTCAGCTATCCTTCAGCAAGCCCATGGAAGGCGAAGCTTGCTAGTCAAACTCTTGCGGTTTAGGGTTTAGGGTTTAGGGTTTAGGGTTTAGGGGCAAACGACGGCCGATGCCAAAACTCACGGGAACGCTGCCGACTAAGGCACCACTATCCTGGCATCCCTGCGCAACCCCGGGTGCCCGGGTGCCACAGTCCTTCGCTTTGCCCATAACACTCCTCACTACTTCAACCCCGAAGTTGCTGGAGCAAGTTCTTGTATCCTTCTGGCAGGTGTACTTAGACATGGCCAAGAACCATATATAAGCCTATGTACTTCAACTTAACTTACCCAAACCCTTGATTAGAATGATAGATCGATTTGGGAATGCTCAGCGCCGCACACCGCAGAGGTGTCTGCCAGGTCACACCGCACATCGTGGTGAGAAGTGTACTCCTGAAGGTATGGGACCCGGGTATCTCCAGGGCCTACTTGGCAAGAATGGCCCTGTTACCACTGAAACGGTGGGACGGATGACTGCGCACTTTACAACTGACCAGGGCAAAGACTTCTGATGAGCGGCCGGCCCTATTGAGACCGAAGGCCCCAAACACACCTAAACCTGCAAGGAACCAACATACCCAAAGCGAGAGAGCAAGGTTGCAGACGCACTTTTGCACGCAACAACCCATAATTCGAAGATCAGCCCCATAGCCACAATCACGGACTCACAAAAACTATAAGGAAGCTCCCCGTTCTGCAAAGTATATCATGACTTGCGGGCAATGAAACATCCCACATATATAGAGACTACAAGCCGGCAGCTTGTTGAGTTCTGGAAACGACAATATCCAGAGATGCAGCGACGATGCACGCAACATCGTGGGCAGAATCGTCCATCTTCTCACCATGATGGTCATCATTATCATCATGATTTCTACCAGCAGTGCTTGTTAGCCAACGGCATCAGAAGCATAATTCTCATCGCCATGATCATCGTCGTCGTCATCATAATAATCATCACCACCATCATCACCACCATCATCATCATAATGCTGACCATCATCATCACCCATGTCGTCGCCATTACCATCATAAGACAAGAAAGCGAGACTGTCAGCATTTCAAGTCTCTAGCTTGTTTTCCGTATCGCCTGGCATGCACGGCAGCTATGGCGGAAACACATGCCAAAGGCCCAGCTTGCGTCATTGGACCTGGCCCTTGAGCCCAAGGAAACATAGTGTCCGTCCTCGGACCGACTCAGAAACAGAGCCCGATATTGTCGGACCATAAGTGTGAGACTATTTGGGGCATCGCATCCCACTAACCTTGTACATAACCAGCACGAGGAGAAACGACTCACGATCGATCATGCGTTTTGCAAACTGCTTCAAAGCCGCTTCACATGATGACTATTTCTCCATCAGGAACATCTTAGTGATGTCGCTAGCTCTGATCAAGAGTCTAGATTGTCTAGAACGACACTTCCTAAAACCAACAGTTCTGATCTTCATGACTGCCTTGTTTCACATCTTTGCTGGTCGGTGGCTGTGACACTCACGCAAGTAATTACAGGTCATCACCAGTCACAAGCATCTGCCAGGAAATCTTGGTACCAGTGGCTGCTAGTGGCACACATGTGCGCTTAGCCGGACGAGTAAGGACCATCAGTATCTCCACTGCTTCATGGCCGAGATGTCATTCTGCAGCGAATGAACCTCAGGTCACTCTCAAACCCACCAATCCATACTCTTGTGCTGAAAGGTGCAGTGCAAGCCCAAGCCCAAGCCCTCAAACAAACGCATCACCCGTGCCATCTCATGCCAGAACTGGTGTTGCCACAAATATCTTTGCGAACCGGCTGTGGCTGCTAAACTGTCGCAGTCTTCAGTCAAGGGGCTTGTCCATGAATTCCTTGGAAAGAGTTGTGGATCGAAACACGATGCTTAACGGCGTTGCCTTGACCGGAAAGCACATAACCACACGACAGCGAATCTGAGAACGCGAGCCCGATTTACTCACTTGCCCGGGTCCCGAATCTGAAGAATCAGCCCCATGGCTTGCCCTTGCCCAAAGTGATTGAAAAAACAAGTTCACCACTGGTACTATTCTTATGATTGTTACTATCAGCATGAAATAGTGTCATCATTTTTACAAACGGACATGTCATGCCCAAGGTTCAGCTCTCTCTGCGGCCAGGGAGCGTCGGAGAAGTTTCAGCGTCTGAATGGTCCAGATTGGCACGTCCTCTGCAGCGGCTTCTGAAGGAGTGTAAGATGGTATGGCTATGATGTGCGATTCTAGAATAGGTTCCTTCTAGGTCCGTGAGGAATTGTATTTGTCCTGTACTGTTTCGAGGGCATAGGGCAGCTCGGATCATTACACACACACACACACCTGCCGCCTTTTCCTCAGCACTTCTCAGGTGAGTTTTGCTGGACTACGCAGTCTAACCTGTGAAATCTCAGAGCCAATCGGGAATTGCGGTACGGGGGACAATTCTCCGAAACGGACACTGTCATTTGTTACAAAAAAGTAAACAAGATTCAAGAAAGCATGCCACATGCAGCAGCCGCTTAGATCCAGAAGGTTACCCCCGAATTGGGCACAGCACAGTCTGTTCAGGCTCCTGGAGGCAGAGGTTCAGCAGCCCCTCTACGAACTCGGTCTGACTCCTTTCAGGTTGGACTCATGGGGGTTTCAGGGTTAGGATTAGATTTCAAGCCGCGACTGAGATTGTAGAGTACGGCTGGTAAGTAAGTGTGGGATATCTATGCTGAATGATTTCTTGTCTCCAATTACACTTGCTGTCACAATGCTCTCGAAGTGGCAAACTCAGGGTGAAGTTGATGCAGTGAAAAAGGCATGCATCGCCCTCTCAAGCACAGGGTACTTATATAACCCATTCATCCAGTTCGGGTTGCCACCGTGGGCGGAAGCGCTTTCAATCGTGAGGGATTGGGGCCACGCTCATGTCACGTCGCCGTTGCTTTGTACAATCAGCACAGTCCCACCCAAGCTCTGCACAGACATGATCAGTCCCACGGTAGTGATGAGCCGAGCTGCACGTTGCCAGACCCATCCACATCCAGATAATGGAAGAAATCTGCCATCGTCTCCTAGGGAGGCTGTTTTCGCGCAAAATTCGAAACATGAGATTTGGTATGGCAATCTGGAAATCCCGAACAGCGACGAGCACGCGGATTGCCATGCACAGGAAAGGGGCACAAGCATGGGTTCTTTCAGCCGCACGAAGTCACAAGAAGTTCATTTGTTTGACCAGCTCATGTTCGATGCGAGATCAACTGTGCGGCTCTAGGAGATAATCTAAGTGACTGGTAGAATGATTTACTAGGATTTGGGAATAGATTCTACTGAGGTATCCCAAGGAATAATCATCAGCTAGCCAGGCTCCCAGGGTCGTTTTCCGTCTTGTGCTCTTGAGCTGAAGAAATGCGAGGCCTCCAAAGGAAGATGCCAAGCCGCCAGGCTTTGGTTTGTCATCCCTGAGTTTGACAATCCTGTCGAACCCCTGAGTCGGGGCCTAAGGGTTTTTTTTGCTCCCACTTAGCAAGGACTAAGGGTTCTTTTTGCCTCCTACTAGGACTAAGGGTTTAAGGTTTAGGGTTTAGGGGTTAGAGACGTTTTTCTTTGTTTTCAGGGCTCTCAATGGCTGATTGTTTCTATCTCAGGAAAGCGGAAGAGATGAACAAACCCCATCGGTGCTTGGCAGAAGGCCACATGGATAGACTCCATCAGCCGACCAGGAACAAAATCCTCCATGGGAACATCCTGCAGCTCCTCGCGTTCGGGTGGCTTTCGGACTTTCGAGCACGGATCTTCCGATCCAAGGCACAAAGAAGAGCTTCGTGTGTCAACGGGCCTACACGAAGCCCAGCCCGTTTGCGCAGGAGTAGATCTAGACACGCAGGTTCGCGAAAGCTGCACAAACTCCGAAGCCTTGAAATTGAGAATTCGCTCTCATTGTGCTGTGCTCCTACATGCCAAATCCCGCAGACCGCATGTACCAGGCTGCCTGCAGCCAAAACGAAAAGCTGGGCCACATCAAGCCTATTGAAGACCTATTGTCGTGGATGTTCAACCATGTCCTCGTAAGTCAGCATGCCGTTCTGGTCTTTGTCTAGGTCGTGAAATACTTCGATGAGGGCCGGGATAGCCTCGTGCAAAGAGCTGCCCGTCCGGCCCACGAGAGCACATACCGAAAGGTTGACAAGGCACTTTTTGTAGGGCATGCGGGCCCAAATACCACGTAAAGGTTGGGAATAACCTTTCTGGATCTTAGAACCCATGAGGGTCCATGACGAAGCCTTTCCGCTGCCTGGGTTTTCTGTACATTCGAGAGCTCAAGTCCTGTCACCTAGACTGTTCCTTTCTTGTCCCCTCAAACGGATACGCCAATCAACGCGCAAGCACGCTTGCACATACATGCGTATATATATATACACACCTATGTACACATGTCTGTATGTATGTATGCATTCATGTATGTACATATGTATATATGTGTACATGTATATAAACCTTTATGTATCTCGAGTTATATGTACATATACAGCATATGGGTATAGAAACCATATGTGTGTCTGCAAATACGTGCATGCATGCAGACATGCATGTGTACCTACCTGCCTGCCTGCCTGCCTGCCTGCCTGCCTACCTACCTACCTACCTACCTACCTACCTACCTACCTACATACCCATAAGCCCACATAAACATACATACACCTGTGCATGTATATGTATATATATATACACACATACAGATACGTATCCATACATACGTGCATATATGTACAATCCTGCATACGTGTACAAATAAACAAACATGTACAGACACATGCACACATGTGTCACATATGCATCCACTCATACATACAAACAGACATAGTCACTGGCACACACACACACATACCCACATGCTCACCAACCCCCATACCTACGTGCTTACATACATGCCTGCATGCCTACATACATGAATAACCCATCCATTCATCCATGCATCCGTTCATGCATGCATACATACAAACACACACACACACACATAGCCATCCTGGAACAGATCCAGGTGGCTAAGAACTACTCTCCGGCTTTTCCAAAGGATAAAGCTCAGATGGCATATCCAGGCAGGTTGTACTCTTGCCCAAACTGACTATCCCGATGGAAGGCGAAGGTCTTGCCCCCATGGATCGAACAAGCCCGAGCTCTACCTATATGCGATAAGGCCATCTGCCGGAAAGCCGCACGAGCTTCACACAAAACACCTACATTCGAAGAGTAAACATGAGTTGATGATCCCTATTGCTGTATCGAAATCGCAAGTAGAACAACAAACCATGTACGCATGGATATATATATATATATATATGTGTGTGTGTGTATATATATATATATATATTCTATACATAGATGTACCCAGATTTGTCTCTACCCATACCAAGCTACGTCATCTGTGTCCTCACAAACGTCACATATGTAGCATGTATGCATGCAAAGCATTCTAGCTTGGCTGTTGCAATGCGCTGCAACTCAGCGGCTCGTTTCAGCTGTTGCTGCAGCTCTTTCTTGTCTTCCTGCCGAAGGCTGCGACTCGGAGAACTACGTTTCGACTGCCTGCCTGAGAACCGTGACCGTGACAGCAAAAACTCACAATCAGGATGTGGAAGTGAGTTCACGCCACTCTTCCAGGCTAGTTCAAGTTAAAGGCTCGTGACTGACGACCCTTCTCCCACTTTACGGGAAAAATTCAGCCTTAAATTTGACTGCTGCCATGAAAATCAGCAGCGACCTCCTACGAGAAGCCGGCGCCGAACACTGACAAGGGTAACGAACAAGTAAGTCGAACCACTTGACCATTGACACACTTGTGGGAAGTGGGGCGGAGAATGGCTAGACGATCTACATGGAAGGCGTAAATAAACACTAACGTAAACCCTAAGCCCTAAACTAGATACGGCAACCTAAAAGCCCCAATCAAATCTCATTTCGCATGCGATTGCAAATTATGGAGGGCCGAGGAATTCAGGCACCGGACATCAGCTTGGTTGGCCGTTTGCTCCATCGCATTCTCTACCAATGCTGCAGTAACCTTGGCAGGCTTGGCCTAGGAGGTCTATAAGAGTTCGATGCGGATTGAACAAGGGCTCCATAGAGGCCTGCATCCTATGCCTGAACCCTGTTTATATGGATGGTTGTCAAATTTATGGTCCCTTTTTGGGTCCTTCTTATAATACGGCACCTATTATTTAGGGTACCCCAAAAAAGACCATAATTTTGACAACTACCCATATAAATCCCTGTCAACCAACATCCTGAAGCTCCGGGCCGGCCCTTGCATGTCGAGTCTAGGCCTTCTGAGTAGGTTTTCTATCTGTCGGACTCGATCGACATCTGGCCGCCCTGAAACTTTAGGCAGTTACCTACACCGCACACTATAACAAGTCAGCTAAACACAAAATCAGAAAGATAGGCATGTTAATATAAACATCGTGTAGTTATTTATTTACTTAGTTGTCTATTTATGTGCTTGTGTAGTTTCATCTATTTACTGGTTCAATACACAGATACATATCTGTGTATGTTTTTTAAAATCATTCTGTACTCTTGAACCTACCTAGGTGTATGTACGTACATATATATATATGTATTAGATACTCTCTCTATATATATAATGTATGTATGTATGTACGTACGTACGTATGTATGTATGTATGTATGTATGTATGTATGAATGTATGTATATTTGTATGTATGTATGT